>MU216210.1:54549-71571 GCA_018584345.1 Thuja plicata
TTAATTATTTTTATTTTGTCAGGCTTATATTTGAGGCTTCATGTTAGGCCTTCAAAATGTTAGGTATCATGCTTGGAGTATAATGTTTAAGGTTTCAATGAGAGATTAAAAAATGTAAGGTTTCAATGGAACAAACTAAATAGACTATAATTTCAATGCAAATAAATGATAGAAATTCAAGAACATAAGACATCCTGGTTATTATGTTTTCCATCCCATTTCCAAGAATGTTACCACACACCACCCTTTTGATATTTAATTATCTACTACCATTAGGCCCTTTGTGGGGAACTACTGTAAATCCCCACAAGATTCAAATCTATATCAATGACAATATTGTAAGCATGCACTTGAAAAACATAATTATCCAAGAGTGAAATTATAATAGCACAAATAACAAGTTTGGGAGGAAATTATACCCCTTCTCAATTGATGAAATATTCCAAGCAATATTTAACATTAAGATCACCACAAATATTTGGAAATATATCCAAGCTCGTGTTGAATATATAATTGCATGTTGAATATACAATTGTACAGAATACTACTTTAGGTTTGGATTGAATCTACAACTGTATGTAAAGGCTCTTTCAATCTATTCAAAACAAGAAGAAATTTTTTCCCCGAGTACATTTTTTTTTTAAATTGTACACTATTTTGATTTCAATTAAAATTTGGTTAACAATTGCAATGATAATATCATTTGAAAAGTAATATTGAATATTGAGATTGTAGCAAATATTTGGAAATACATTTTCAAGTTCGTGTTGATTCTAGGAAAAGAATCTGTTTGCCTCTCATCCTCTTCAAGTGTCAATAGCAACCTGCAATTCATCAATGCCTCCAACTGCCCACATTATGTAAATATACACACCTCCAACAAAGCCTATTGACCTTCTACGACAACCATGTTCTTCATTGTACGAGTCAAATTAGAGAATCCAAGCATAGATCATAGCTTAAGGAAATACGGTTTAATATATGAAGTCGGTATTAGACAATTATATGTCCAAGAGTTCATCCAATAATAATGAACAATGAAAAAGTACAACCACTAGTTTATAATTCCTACGACTTGAATAACATAATATGTTATAAAGTATATGATTACACACTAAAAAATCATAATCACAATTAGTGACATCCTTTTTCTCTCGCATGAAACTTGTTTGAAAAAGATATGATTATTACAATAATAAAAAATAGAGATTTAGTTTCTTAAATAGAATAATTATAAATCCTATGACTGAAATTAGAAATCATGATTGCATATGCATACACCTTTTCCACCCTCGACATGAAATATACAACTCATGACAAATAAACAAATTAACAAAGAAAATATACCTCAGATGATACAACTAACTCAGTATCTCATCAAATACCACTATAATGCAAAAATATTTGACACAAAATAGCTTGAAGAACCTTCAAAAATAACCAGCACTAATGAAAACAAACAAAACCAAACAAGACATGACTATACAAATAATAAGAAAAATTGCTACCTTGAAAGCTAATTGATATCATGGTGTGATAATACAATCACAACAACAATTGAAAGGTAACCTGTTTTATGTAAACAGTCACAAATATACATATATAATTGAAGGGTCAGTAGCGACCTGCAATTCATCGAGTTCCTCCAAGTTTTATTGATGGCTCTTTGACTTCTTAAGAGGCTTGTGTACTTTCATGAATCCCTACAACTACCTTCTAATGAGGCACAAATTGGTTGATGAGTATGAGGGAAGTGACTTCTGCACATATAAGACACTGGTAGAATGAATAAACAGTCAAATTGAGATAAATGCATCCATTAAAATTCTAAGAGGAGCAAAAAGGAGATTCAACCAGAGAGAATTCCAAAGAGAACGATTTTTGGAAAGCTCTCTATTTTATCATTTACGCTGGGTTATTATTAATAATTATACAATCCCTCTCGACAGTACTAGCGAAGAAGCCATTAGAGAGAAATTGTACTGTCTTAATAAAGGAATCTTCAAATTATCTCCCAATCCTCAAGAAAATTATTTTGACCCCACATGGAAAATTGCTTTTTTCGAGCTAAGCACAGAATTGATAGGGGATTAGACCCTAATTAAATAAGACTTTGGTAATAATATATGTACTGCATGAAATAACACAAATCAAAAAATGAGATGAATGTGATTTAATAATTTGTTCATTAAAACAAAGAAAATCCTTCCAGAATAGGAGAGAGGTTTAAGTAAATTCCTTAAGGTTGCGTGTTCAATCCACACCATCAACGAAAGCAAATCTAGAAATTATATGAGCCAATATAAACCAAAACGAATTGGAATTGAGATAGATGTAATCTTATAATCTGTTCATTGAAAGAAGGAAAAACATGTACAAAATTGGGGCCGACTGGATTGGAATATGGTACTTGGTATACCCCTGCATGTCCTTCCAGCAGGTAGTGAAAAGAATAATTTAGAATTATGGAGAGGGGACAGAGATTCATTTTGAAAATATAACCATTTTATGAAGGAGACCAACAGCTGAGATACATCACACACCTTAACGATTCTTCACAATTTGACTGCTGTTTCTTCTTCTCTGCTAACTTCCTCCCATCAGAATGGTGAAGGGCAAAAATAGAGGACGCAGCAGCAGCAGCACCGAATGAAAGGTGAGGCATCATATTATTATGATGTTTGAAATGAATTCCCCGATCTCTGAATCCATCACTACAACATAAAGGGGGGGTTTAAGATAAATTTTAAGACAAATTTTGTATAAATTGTCTTAATTTGAGAAAAAAAAAAGTTGCATATTATCTTAAAAATTGTCTTTAAACAAGCGTCTTAAATGATTGTCTTGTAAAGACAATATGAAACATAAGTATCTTTGTTTCTGTAGAGACAATTTCACTTTTGTCTTTTTAGAGACAATTTTTCTTTAATCCCAACTATTGTCTCTACAGAGACGATATCTCTTTAAATCCTGACTATTGTCTCTCTAGAGACAATATGAAAAATGGACTAAAAAAAATAAAAAATTTATTTTAAATATTTTTTAGTGCGGTTTTCAAACAATAATACAATATTCACTATAATTATTTCCAATATTTTTTTTCTTACAAAACACTCAACAAAGTAGGTTGACAAACTAACTTGACCAAAAATGTTATATTAATTGTAATTTTCTTCAATGTTGTGTATCTTACAAACTGATGTGGAAGTTCCTCCACAACCAAAAAAACATACCATGGAAATGACATAACCATTATTGAATATTGACACTGATATCCCAAATATTGTAACAACCTCATAGTTAGGTACTTAAACTGGCCTAAATTCCTCCATGCTATACATTTCCACCAAGTTTAATGGTGTAGCACAAGAGCTCCTTGATTTGACAACATATTTTAATGAAAACAACCAGAAAGAAATGTTTCATTTTGAACATGTTGGAAGTGTATTGTTTTCAGTATGTCATATCTAGAATGACCACTTGTAGATGCAATTGTCCAGCAATTTTTTTCAACTGAACAATAAGCATCTTATATTGTTCACGTGTCTCCAGTAGCCTGAAAGATAGAAAAGATTCAAAAAAACAAGAAGCGTCTTGTATTCTTCATGTTTCTCCTGTAGCCTGAAAGATAGAAAAGAAGTGTAAGAATATGAAAAAACTAATCAAATAATGTTGCTCATATATGCAAAACTCATTAGTAGAGAAAAATACTTGTAGAGAATACTACGGATAATTCTACTCCTTAGCCTTGATATAAGTTCACAAACTGACACTGGGATTAAAATTGATACTTTCACTTGCCTTGATATTTCTACTCCTTAGCCTTGATATAAGTTCACAAACTGGCACTAGCATTAAAATTGATACTTGCACTAGCATTAAAATTCGTTCAAGAGCTCAAAAAATTGAAAATACATAATTTAAAAAAAAAAGAAAACCAATTAAATTTTTATAGGAATCAAAAATTCCAGACCAATTTAGATAAATCCATTTGGTCCTATAAAGTATACATATATAACTGCAAAAATATCTTTTGACTAGGCAGACCTCGTACCTTTGCATCCAATGCAGCATGTGGTTGCTTCAAGTTTGGTATGAATTTTGAATTCATTTCAACTGCTGTGGTAATGTGCATAACCTGTCAGGATTTCAACCAATTTCAATTAAAAGAGCATGAAAACAGAAAATTACTTGTAATGACCATAACAAAGTCATTTTCATAAAGGGTACAAGCACACAAAAACCACAGAGATTTCAGTATAATGTTGAATATGCAAATCTAATTATAGTAATGATTTTATAACTCGTGATTTTAAAACAAAGAACCATTTCCAAGATAATTTTTTGTCTGTTATGTAGAGAATTCAATCATCAGGTTGTTTATTGTAAACTCAGACTAGGCCATAATTTCCTTTGTTTCACTATCTAAGACCTAGACACCCATGATATGGTTTAGCCACAATTTATCATTACCACGATGTATAATTACTAATATGCGCAAGAGGTATGCTTGATTCAAGAAGGGAGATTGCATGTGTAAGAACCCTATAAAATTTTCATAAAGTTTTCACCATTTTTCCACTCTTTTTCCATGCTCACTTTGTCAAACAGTTGCCACATTGTTGTGAAAACAGGAATTTTTATATTTGGTGTTTCAGATTTGTTTGAACTCATTCAATGTAAATTTGAAGAACACAAGCATGAGGATAATTGACTGAAATTAACAGTTAGACTCTATAAAAATCTGCTATGCTTGAAAATATAACACTTATTTCAATTGAAGAAAATAAAAAGAGAGGTGAGTTAATTTTTGACCTTCAAATAGAGGACCGGTTCTAACAAATTGACCTTCAAAACGTCTGCTAATATAGATTTATAGTATGCAAAAATACATGTCACATAAATAAAATTAAAGACAAATCGACACCCTTTGGAGCTGCACATGATTTTTAGAGATATGAGAAATTAATGTTGTGTGTTGTGAATTGGAAGATGTTTTTCAAGTCTAAAATTGCCTCTAACTCTGACTGACATATTCTTTCCTATTGTAGCTTGCAAATTCACCTTCCACTATTATAGAAAAATCAGACCAGCACTTAAAAGCATTATATGAACCCCCAAACCCTCACGTCTTGCCAAGAGATGAGCATGGCAAAAAAGAGAGTAAAACCAAAATTAGCATTTGAATAATATATTGTAAAAATATCTTACATACTAAATAATAATACATTTGAAAATAGCACAATGGCAATCCTAGTCACAGGATAGAAAAATGATTGAAATTCTAATACTATACTAAAAAGACTTAATCCTATCCATGTAATCAACTACAAAAGAAATGAAACAAAGAAAAGAAGTGTATTTTTTTAATTTATGGTATACAAGAACAAAAATGTATATTTAAGAAAACCTATAGCAGAAACTAGCTAATAAAATATTTATGCAAAACTGAAAATAATTTAAATATTACCCATCCTAGTACAATTATGACAAATGCATTGTAGACCATAGATGCATAATTGCACAATTTCTAGAAAGGAATGATAAATAATAAAAAATTCAATATTCATACTACAATTTTATATTTGACAAATTTACTAGCTGCAAAATAATAAACAAAAAATCAATCAATATTTACACTACAATTTTTTATTTGAAAAATTTACTACCTATGAAAGAATAAATAGTAAGTAATTCAATATTTACACTACAATTTTTCATTTGACAAATTGACTTACTGTGTTGCTCCAGTGGCAGCACTCAATGCAGTAGTTGTAGGAGCCCTACATTATTTTAAAGCTTTATAGTTTTAAGAAGAAAAAAAGAAAAAACCATCAATTACAAACATGAATCAAAATACTGGGCTAAACATCCTATGGACACTACAAGAAATATGAGATCAACATTGGTGCAAATATTGGCTAGAACTTACAATGTCAGAAGCTGAGTTTCAGTTGCTAGAGCTGGTGCTAGTACTACGAGATTATTGGCTAGAGCCAGCACACCTTAGGTAAATCAAACCCTGTACATATCTATGATTGGTAAATTGATGCAGGTTGTTCACACAAGACTAGATATAGCACACGCAGTTGGAATATTTGCATATTTTCTGCTAACCCCAGAGAGTCACATATGACAGTTGTTAAAAGAATTTTTAGATATTTGAAGAATACTTAGGATTATGGACTTTGGTATAAAAGAGAAGGACAATTTGAATTGAAATTCTATACAGACGTTGATTGGGCTGTAAATATAGATGACAGAAAGAGCACTACTGGTGGAGCATTCTTTATTGGAGACAGACTAGTTACTTGGATTAGCAAGAAGTAAACATGCATATCAAAGTCAACTGCAGAAGCAGAGTATGTTGTTGCTGCTACAAATTGTTCTAACATAGCATGGATAAAACAATTGTTGAAAGGAATGAATGAGGAGATCACCGAACCAGTGATGGTTTATTGTGATAACACAAGTGCTATAAATATTTCAAAGAATCCAGTTATGCATGAAAAGACAAAGCACATATCTATAAAATATCACTACTTGAGGGAACAAGTACAAAATAAACAAGTAATACTAGAATATGTACAATCAAAGAACAGTTTGCAGACATATTCACAAAAGCCTTACCGAAGGATACATTTGAGTACTTGAGAGGTAGACTAGGGGTTCATCCCTTGTCTATTGGTAACTGAGCAGATTAGGAGGTTGCATCAACCTACATGAAATCATAATATCAATCATGTTGATGCAAAAGTTGAACTGGACCGAAACAAAGATATCAGTACACTAAAAGGTACCTACTACACCGAAAATCAGAGATATTTTATTTGGCTACTGAAGAGCTGCATATTTTTATTTTTGGCATTGTTGTCAAAGAGAGAGATATATCAATTAAATATAAGGGACATAGAATTGATTCATGATAGGAGAGCAAAGTCAAAATAGCAGGGAGAGTCTTCACACTGTTGATACTAACACAGATTATATTCAAGCTAGGGAGAGCTATTGAATTGTTGCAGTTGTAGAACAAAAGTTTGGTATTTGTTGTATGGCATATTATATTGCATATTTCATATTTTGTTGCCATAAATGCCAAAGGGAGAGATTGATGAACTATAACTGTTTATATGTTTGAAGTCATTTGTTGATATTCAACCGAGTTGCAGAAGTGATGATAAGCATTATCAGTTAATGTATTGTCATTGATGTCAACTTATTTGAGTGTTATTGTAAATATGCAAGCCTCCAACAAAGCCTATTGACCTTCTGCAACAACCATATTCTTCATTGTACTAGTAAAGCTAGAGAATCCAAGCATAGATCATAGCTTAAGGCAGTAAGGTTTAATATATAAAGTCGGTATTAGACAATTATATATCCAAAAGTTCATCCAATAATAATGAACAATGAAAAAGTACAACCACTATTTTATAATGCTTACGACTTGAATAACACAATATGCTATAAAGTAGATGATTACACACTAAAAAATCAAAATCACAATCACAATTAGTGACATCATTTTTCTCTTGCATGAAACTTGTTTGAACAAGATATGATTATTACAACAATAAAAAAAAGAGAGATTTGGTTTCTTCAATAAAATAATTATAAATTCTATGACTGAAATTAGAAATCATGGTTGCATGTGCATACACCTTTTCCACCCTCGACATGAATACAACTTATGACAAATGACAAATGACAAAATTAACAAAGAAAATGTACATGATATCTAACTCAATATCTCGTCAAATACCGCAACAATGCAAAAATATTTGATACAAAGTAGCTTGAAGAACCTTAAAAAAAATAACAACCATTAATGAAAACAAACAAAGCCAAACAAGACATGACTATACAAACAATAAGAAAAATTGCTACCTTAAAGCTAACTGATATCATGGTGTGACAACACAATCACAAAAGCAATTGAAAGGTAACCTGTTTTATGTAAACAGTCACAATTGAAGGGGAATTAATTTAAAGGGTCAATAGCAACCTGCAATTCATCAAGTTCCTCCAAGTTTTATTGATGGCTCTTTGACTTCTTAAGGGGCTTGTGTACTTTCATGAATCCCTAGAACTATGGTTTTACCTTCTGGTGAGGCACAAATTGGTTGATGAGTATGAGGGAATGGATAAAGGGATAGAGTGAATAAAGGGATACAATATAAGACACTGATAGAGCTAGCATTTGCACCATCCGGGTGCAAGGGACCGGGTTCGCCGATTGTAACAAACTCACACTTCATTCCACAATAATACGACTACAGATTTTTTCTTCCAAACACCACCACGATGACTACCATCCTACAGACTTTACACCAAACTATCTCTGTTGGTTGTGCTCTGTATTAATCAAATAGAAGATGGTTACAAGCTGAAGTTATAAGTTTCTGTTCATTATGCTAAGATGGTTACAAGCTGAAGTTTTAAATTGTTGATTTGATTTGCACAATGGCAATGCAACTGTCTGCAAAATTGTTCGTCGTTCCTAACATCTTTACAATTCATGCGGAGAAGTCCCTTGAGGATGTTCCGGATGTACAATTGGAGGGTGTAACTGAGGACGGTTTTAGAGACTCGGAGGATTTAGAGGATCGAGAACTCTAACTGGTTTTAATAGAAATTCTTGTTAATTTTGAGACTGGAAGCTTGAGGCGAAAACAAAATTGTGTTTCGACCAACTGCAGGGGAAGAAAAACATAAGCAGAAAAACTGAGAATGGATACCCGAGATTCAATGGATGATGGAACTCAGTAGACTTGGGCCATGGATTCCCTTCTCTCCTGGAAGAGGAGGCCTCTACCTGTTGTTAGCCTCTTATTTTAAGAGATTTGTTATTATGGTTCTTTTGTCTCATTGATTTATGGCTGCTGAAATTGCTGAAGGTACAGAGATGCTACACAAGTGTTATAGATGTTGCGCCAAGCTTTCTCGTTGTTGCACGAGTGATCAAAGTTGTTGCATAAGTTTCCAGTGGTTGTGCAAGCATTTGCTACACTGCACAGCAGACGACTTTCATTGTTGTTAAGTATTCTCTTACTGCATTAGGCAACTCAGGCACCACTTGGTATAGTCACGTGGATTGGAATTCAGCTTAGAGTTTGAAGAGTCCTATTTGTTACATCATAGGCATGTTGTGTGCTCATGGATATTCAAATCTTTTTTGTGAGCTAAAACAGTTTGGTATCATAACTCTGAAACAGGCCTTTAAGCACCATCTACTGTCATGAAAGAAGCACAAGACAAGTGGCATATCTGGGGGTTGTAATAAGCACCGTCTACTGTCATGAAAGAAGCACAAGACAAGTGGCATATCTGGGTTTTTACAACATTGTGTTTGTATTACATGTAGTTTGTTGATGCTATTTTACATGCCACCCCAATGTATTTGTAAGAGAACTTATAAGAACAGGCACATCCCAGGGCAAGTAACAGCTAGGACGGAAAACAGTTTGTGAAGCGGCCAATACAAATTAAAACTCTATTTTTTTTGTTCTCAAGGGATGAAATTTTTTTGCAAGAAATATTTTAGCCGATCAAGCTGTAAAAGATGTGAACATTCTATTTTCATGTACAGTAAAGCTGATTCAACTTCGTTGCCACATGGGTATTGATCCTTTGCACTCTATCAACGACATTTGTTGTACTGCTTAAAGTTCATCACTTTATCATTGTCAAAAATAAGTCTTTGAATCACACGTGCCAATACTTGAAAAAGGTACATGTATGCTCTATCTGTCTACATTTGGCATGCATGCCTATGAAAACGTTTTCAAAGACAACTGGCATAAGCTCTCTATGGCTACATCTTCTAGGCATTTAGCGTGACCTAAGATTGGTGCCTTATTACAATGTTCCCATTATTTAAGTAGTTTATTTCAGATTTTTCCTTTGTTTCTGTCCTGTTTATTTTTTCCCAGTCTAGATTTTGGGACGACACAGAGATTTCTGAGTATTCGTTGATTTGTTGTTTGTAAAATCCAATTCAAAGGTTTGTAGTTGCTCTAATTAAATATTGTTCAGTAGTATCCTGTTATTTCTTTAATTTATAGGAATTTTAAGTTCAACTTAGTCATTGTAAGTGCAGCTTAATCAAAATCCACAAACAGCATTTTAATATGACTCACTTCAGATCTTTGCAGGTATTAAAGACTATTACGTAGCATTGCAGATCACCTTGGCAAAGTTCAATTTTTATGTTTCGCTTTCCTCTTCATCCCCATTAATTGGGGATTCTATGCCTAGATAGTCAACAATAAATAATATCAGACAACTCATATTTCTATGCTAGAGTGTTTTATAAAATTCACTCAAAGCCTAGTGTTATTTAAGCTATAATTTTTGGTTCAGTGTATGCGTATCATATGGCAATCTCTCATTAGGACTTACAGAATCAAAACAGAACTTGGATGGGCGCTGGGAACTTTACTTCAGACCTATAACTTAAATGTTTCGTCACATAACGGTACAATATTCCACCAATTTTGCCAGTAGCCTGTCTGCTTGGAGAATACAATGTAGATTGTACAACGATGCAAGTGAACTGTTTGACAGAATGCCACAAAGAGTTCTCATCTCATGGCACAACATAATGACAGCTTCACACAAATAAGAATTTGGTGAAAAGAATTTCAACAGACAAATCATGTAAAAAATGTCTACATAAGAGTGCCAGTCCTGCAAAAAACAATAAATATAAAAAAACCATCACTTTTACATTCATTTAGAACAGACGGCGCTAAAGCAGCACAAACCATCGAAATTACTACTTTTATAGCATGCTTTCAACTGGAGAGTCTGGAGAAAAACATCATATATCTTTCTTTAATATCCTGGAGGTGTCCCACTCCTCTGCAATCCTATCAATGTGCAATGTTAACAATGAACACCAGCCAATGATTCAAGTTACAACTGTTAACAATGCTAGAGGTTAAAATTGATTAAAAGTGAAAAAAGCGACTAAAAAGGGGAAAATTTGAAAGAAAAAGAAGTGATTAAAACAGGGGAAAATTTGAAAGAAAAATAAGCAGTTCAAACAGGGAAAAAATTAAGATTTGAGTACCCTTTAAGCCGTCTGTGAAACCCGATCCATGATGTTGGCCACAACGGTTTTGGAGTCGCTGAGCAATTGTAGACTGTTGATCTGTTAGACCCAGGAATGAAATAGATAAAAGGTAATCCAAATATTATTGTATTTTCTTCATAAAGATTGATTACATAAATAAGGCAGTCATATAGCAGTTCAACTGCTATAGAAAAACTACCAAAACTGAAATATAGAAATCAACTGATAAACGGCTAATGATTAATACATTAACATGATCAAGCTCTTTCTCTTGGTAGTCACCACTGGGCTTTCCTCCATTATCTTTTCTATGACTCTGAAATTGGGACCATAACTTCTTTGAGGATCTGGGCCTCCACCAATTTCCTGCAAACAGCTTGAAGATGCAAAGGATATTTTCAGTGTAAAATTGAATCCTTTCTCCATCTCCAGCATTTGCTTGACATGAACAACGTATTCCTGCTTCTTCTCCATACCCTTCCTTTATATAGAAAATCATGGCAGCAGGGGTCATTTGCAGATGGATAAGTGTCTCTTACCCAAGTTGTCTCGCAAGCCACGGAAAGAAGCCACGGATTGATGTTGCTGTCATCACAAACATCTCGGCAAGCACCTGGGTGTCCATATCGTAGGGCGTGTATGCACTTCTGCAAGCTTTTCTGTGTCCATATTTCCGGCGAGGAAAAAACCATCGGCGGCTGAAAATTTCCGGCTGCTGAACAGCTCCAATTGTCTTAAGTGACGATTCCCGACCAGAGTCCACCCCAGAGGAATAGCCAATCGGCTAAACTAAACTAAACTAACTAAATAAATGAATGAATAAAGGGATACAATAACAAACAGTCCCTAATACATCCGCCAATTCATTTTCTGTCTCATACCGCACAATAATCACAATAAGTCCAATTTTGCTTCCTCCAAAATTTCATCTTTATTCGGGTGCGCCTCTAACGGCACAAAACTAGGTCACATTCCGTCGTCGGGCGAATTGAGATGATGTAAAATTTGTGGATTAGAATAAACGCATCCAATAAAATTCTAAGAGGAGCAACCAGAGAGAATTCCAAAGGGACTTAAAATTAGGGAACGATTTTTGGAATGCTCTGTATTTTATCATTTACGCTGGGTTATTATTAATAATTATACAATCCCTCTCGACAGTAGTAGCGATGAAGCCATTGGAGAGAAATTGTACTGTCTTAATAAAGGAATCTTCAAATTATCGCCCAATCCTCAAGAAAATTATTTTGACACCACATGGAAAATTGCTTTTTTCGAGCTAAGCACAGAATTGATAGGGGATTAGACCCTAATTAAATAAGACTTTAGTAATAGCTGGCATAATATATGTACCGCATGAAATGACACAAATTGGAAATGAGATGAATGTGATTTAATAGTTTGTTCATTAAAACAAAGAAAATCCTTCCAGAATAGGAGAGAGCTTTAAGTAAATTCCTTGAGGTTGCGTGTTCGATCCACACCATCAACGAAAGCAAATCTGGAAATTATATGAGCCAATATAAACCAAAACGAATTGAAATTGAGATAAGATAGATGAAATCTGATAATCTGATCATTAAATGAAAGAAGAATGTACAAAATTGGGGCCACTGGATTGGAATATGGTATTTGGTATACCCCTGCATCTCCTTCCAGCAGGTAGTGAAAAGAATAATTTACAATTATGGAGAGGAGACAGAGATTCATTTTGAAAATATAAACATTTTATGAAGGAGACCAACAGCTGAGATACATCACACGCCTTAACGATTCTTCACAATTTGACTGCTGTTTCTTCTTCTCTGATAACTTCCTCCCATCAGAATGGTGAAGGGCAAAAACAGAGGATGCAGCAGCGGCACCGAATGAAAGCTCAGCCATCATATTATTTAGGTGTTTGAAATGAATGCCCCGATCTCTGAATCCATGAATGGAAGAAAGACTCACAGCGACCAATGCCTTTGAAATACTCATTTTTCCAGGGATGAGAAGTGAGGAGAGAATTGGTGTGATGTTAATGGAGATAAGCAGAACAGGGGAGGAATATAAAGGTAATTGAGCATTCCAGGCAGACATTAAAACAAGAGGCAGGCGATACCAGTGGCGAAGATTATTATGGGCGAACGGAATGAGATTGATGGTTTGGCAGTCCAGAGTGGGAACCGTGGTATCCATCTCACCTTGACAAGAAGAATGGGATAGAAATGCCCAAAGTGGGTCCCTGCCCCCAACTTGCCATTGTAGCCAACATGATTCATCTCCATTTGAGGAGGAGCTGTAAACCAAAAACTTCCCTCTTAAAATAAGTTATAAGTAGAAATCATGTTAGTAAAGGATGTTAATTAGAATGCTAATTATAATAATTGGAATATTGTGTATAATGTTGTAAGTGTATCATTATTGTAGTAGAAATGTTGTAAATGTTTATAAGTATATGTTCTTATGGATATAATCAAGTAATGATATGATAGTTTGGATTGGTTATGTCTATCTAAATATAGGATGTGTATGTGATTGCATTTTTTTTTATTCAAAATGAAAAATATATTATATTGTGAATTGGATTAATTAATCAATGTAGTCAAAGGTTTACATGATGCCAAAAGATAGTATGATTTTTTATCAATATTGTATTGTGATTTATACCTAGAAAATACTTTGAAATGTATGTAAGCATTGCAAATACTAGGAATATATGAAACATATATTCATTCTAATACTTTTACATAAAATAGTTTTATTTATATAATGTATCACTACCATCAAAAAGTAACTCATGTATACTGATATGATACATATACCATATTTTAGAAAAATAATACTCTAATAAGTGTTGATAAAGAAAATATTATCAAAACCTATCAATATCACACTATGTCAATACGTAGATCACCATGAAAAAAAATACTATATATTTTGCTAGTAGATAGATTCAAAAGATATAGCATCATAGGACATAAAAGTAGAATATTTCTTTGGTATATATAAGAGGGCAAAGAAGTAAAAATGCATTTCATTTTTATTCCCACTTTTGAGAGATAACATCTAGGAGAAAAAATACAGTGCAACATCAAGGATATGACACCAACATTGCCTAATAGATAATGGAATATGAGCATAACTATTTGTTCAAGAACTCCCAATGTTGGTAAGCAGATATTTTTCAATATTTTTCCTTTTTTAAAAAAGAAAATGCCTACAATGTCATAGAGAAAGGTCAAATATCTTTCTAAAATAAAAATCTATAATAAACTATATATATGATCCCATGAGCACATAAGTGACCTCATTCATGTGGAATTTTAAACTATTCCCCATAAATTTTAAATGGATTATGTGCATGTGATTCATGCAAATAACCTATTATGCACATAAATGATCTTTAATATTTATGCATTTAGTGTTGTCTTTAATTTCAATGTTTTACTATCAGGCTTCTTTCCATGATAAGATACTAACTTATTTGGTTCTTGTCTATGGATGTAGAACATGTTTATAGTGGTCTCATAATGCTCATTATAGGGTGTATGTTTTCTAAATCTCTGAATGACCAAGAATCAAATGGTATATAGAGAAAAATTTAGATATATGAGGTAGTTTCTAATGTATGACCTTATGTCACCCATATGTCTTTTTATTAAGATAAGTGGATTTATGGTAGGTCCCAAACCTTGTTAACCCATGTTGACCACCTTTTAAGGGATTTGGATGGATGTATGACATTCATATGTTGACCACCTTTTTGAGGGATGAGATTTAAGAAAACACTTTTTTATTTTCCAACAAGTAAGATGATAGTCAAACTATAACATGTGTGTGGCTTATTCTTCAATATCTTGTGTCGGGTAGATAGGTGGTTGTAGACTACCATACCATCTAGTAGTAGGATAAACATTTATTGCACTAACAAAGAAATGAGTATGTGAAATATTGTACCCTTAACAAATATTTTAGTTGGAATTTTAACCATAGGATACAAGTTATTTTTACTAGTTCTTACAATTTTGATAATGTGAGATGGAATGAGATTCTCCATTAGTTATCGTATGAATCAATTGATGTATGAAATGGATGTGTTGACTACGAAGCATATACAATACAATGGAAGGGACACATAGATCAAAGTCCTTCTCTTGAAATAGTTATGCTTATCACTCCCAAGGTTCTAGATGGCCAAGTCATAGCCATGTTGGATAGGTCAAGGAATATTATGTGAGATGTCATAAGGTGGGCCTTTGTTGGTTCAATAAAGCTATGGTTGGAACCATCGGGTTTCAAGCTTCTATTCACCGTCTTTTTTTAGTTTTGAGTTTTCGGGCATAGAAACATACATAAGAAGATTTGCAATGAAAAAAATCAAAATTATGGTGTTATATGTTATGCTTTGTGGAAATTTGAATTGTTTTACTTCTATTGTTGCCCCAATTTGGCTTAGTGCACCTTGGGAACACTTCGGTCTGACTTGTGCCGGAATGTTCTTGATGGTTTGCAAGCAAAAAAGGGTCTCCCCTAGCATTTACCGGGCCAAATGGAGCTGATGGAGCTGACGGTTTGGTCCCATGATGAACAGTTTGAAAGATGCACCATTAAACAACTTTCAACTGAGCAACACTGCAACTTTTTGCACCAATCGAGATCGGGTCGACAAATGGAATCTGAGTGGAATCTCCCATAACCAAGCTACGTACTTGTAGGCCTTCCCATGATGGTCCTTGTGCACTTCACAAATTTCTAATATCTCTCACGAGGTTCGAGATATGGCTCTCCAAAAATTGTTGCCCAATTTGGCTTAGTGCACCTTGGGAATACTTCGGTATGAATTGCGTTGGAACGTTCTTGATGGTTTGCAAGAAAAAAAGGGTCTCCCCTAGTGTTTAACCAGCCAAATGGACCTGATGGAAAAGACGGTTTAGTCCCACGATGAACGGTTTGAAAGATGCCCCATTGAGCAACTTTCAACTGAGCAACACTGCAACTTTTTGCACCAACTGAGATTGGGTCGGCAAATGGAATCCGAGTGGAATCTCCCAGAACTGAGCCACGTGCTTGTAGGCCTTCCCAAGATGGTCCTTGTGCACTTCACAGATCTCTGATATCTCTCACGAGGTCCGAGATATGGCTCTCTAAAAATCGCTACCCAATTTGGCTTAGTGCACCTTGGGAACACTTCGGTACGACTTGCGCCGGAACGTTCTTGATGGTTCATAAGTGAAAAAGGGTCTCCCCTAGCGTTTACTCGGCCAACTGGAGCTGATGGAGCTGACGGTTTGGTTCCACCATGAACGGTTTGAAAGATGCACCATTGAGCAACTTTCAACTGAGCAACATTGCAACTTTTTGTGCAACTTTTGACAACATTTGTGCAACTTTTGACAATGTTGCAAAATGTTGCTATAGGACCTCTATACCTATTGAAAGGACTTAGAAGACCCTTAGATCCTATTGTAGACACCCTAAAATGGACAGGCTTGCGACTTTACATTAAAATCACTAATTTTCATCTATTAATTAATGGTTTTGTAATCATTAATTAATCATCTATTTTCTTCTAAAATCATTTCTCAAATCAGTTAATCCAATCCCCAAAATTAATTAAATAATTAACTTTATTTAATTAATTAAGCTTTAATTGATTAATTATCATTATTTAATTAATTAAACTCAATTTCCTATAGTTTAAATCAAATATTTAAAGTTACTAATTAAATTCTTCTAATTAAATTAATTTCAATTAAATTATTTTAATTTCATCAAATAAAGCAATTCTTAATTAAAAAGAATTCAATTATCTCACATGTTGAAAACAATTAATAAATAAATGAATTAAATATTCATTTATCATCAAAGAGATAACTCCAATCATATCACATGGGTTACTCCACCCATCTCTCCAGTTCACATGGGTAACTTCACCCACCTCTTCAGTTCAAAAAGGTAACTCA
>MU216210.1:80722-94631 GCA_018584345.1 Thuja plicata
AATTATCAAATTCTCGACGCTTCTCAAGTCATAGACGCTGCCCCGCCAATACTGAGCATCAAGAACAGCATTTCGGAAGGAGTAGAGAGAAACAATAGAAGCTTCAAGCATCGTGGGGTTTGCATTTGTTTGTCTTCCCTTCTCTTGTTTGTACATTTTATTGCTTATGTTTCTGTCATTCGTTTAGTAGCTATTGCGTATTTGATTTGCATTCACTTGTGAACCTTTGCTACTAACCCCTGCCCTTGGAAAGCTATGGGAAACCGGAGAGAGAGGCGTACACCTATAGTAGGAGCTTTATTAGACCAAAAACATCAAACCTACTTATCCTATCATAGGTCATGAGTCTAATCAACCTAAGGTTTATAAAGACACCTTAGATGGATTGACTTTACAATGAGACCAATCTACTCAAAATGAATGGTTGATCTCTAGGATCTAACCATGATTAAAAATATGTGAAGATGAACCAATGAAGACTCCTATCCATGCCTGGTGTTGCTTGGGTGCCCTGCACCAAAGACCCCTATAATTTCTCAGGTGTACCCAACGAACATTATATATAGAATGAAAGATACACCTACAAACATAAATTCACTTAAGTAATGGGTGCATACATATAGAGCATGAAAGATACATCTAAATACAATGTAGCACATCAAGCATTAATTCACTTAAATCACAAAATTGCTTATGTCCTGGAGCAAACATGTAGTACATACATTATGAAGCATAGACATGAATTCACTTAAGTCATTCACGTAGGTCATACACATGAATTTAGGTTGAGTCATATACATGAAGTACACACACAAGTACATTAATTTATCAAAACACACATTCATATACGCAAATCATGTGAAACAAGAATACACTTAAGACATAAACATCCAACCAACAAATTCAAGGATCAAATTTGAAGTTTCATATATAACAAAATGAACAATAATAGCGTATATATCAATACATGGCGTGCATGCCAAATCCATAATAGAGTTAAAAAAAAATGACCACAACTAGATCTATGCAATGTCTCGATATATCTATGAATGTGGTGGATCATCAAAATTGAGCTTCTTCGCAGCAACACTTGGTTCACTAAGTCTCTACACAAGAATAATTCAAATGTTAAGCCATATATATTATCTCAAAATAATATCAAAATAAATAAATATTGGGCTGTAATTTGCATACTGAAGCCTCAACTGGATCTCTTATGCTTGGGATGACTGATAAATGAAATGGGCTCCATCGTGGGTGAGAGGGACTCCTAGAAAAATGGCCAGGTAGAGGAATGACGGGCAGTGGTGAAGGGTCCTACAACAAAAAAAAATAATACAAAATACATGTTATAAACAAGAAATACTAAAAAATAAAAAATGCATGGACTAAAAAGAAAATGCATACCGCAGTTGGATCTCTTCTGCTAGGCAAGGGATCCCTAGGAAGTGGAGAAGGGTTCGCCTCATCTAAGGCAACTATGACCAATTCTTGTATGAAAAGTTGTAGCAAATGACATACTAATAGAGGAAAATGATTTCTATAATATTTTGAACAAACAAGAATGCAATTGAAAGTAAATATGAAAACATGTTACCTCCTCCCTCTCCTGAACATCAGCAATTTCTAGGACATTCATCAGTTTAGTGAAACCCAATTGATTCTACATGTATACAATAAACAAGTCAAGTGCATTCATCAATATAGACCACATTGAAATGTTCATAATACATTTCAACAAATATACTTAAATTGGACTTAATTACCATTTTTTGTTTCAATGTCCCTGATGATTTCTTCCTCTTTCCTAATGACCTCGAGCTTGGTGGGGTAGGCTAAAAAAAACAAAATTAACATAAGAGAAATAATATGATACCGCATGGGTTCAATTAAAACTATAAACAAGAGGTGTGCAAAATATGATACCACATAGCTCTCTAAGCCAAAGTCAATGACAGAAAGGGTGACATTCTCAATCTCTGAAATCTGAGCCCCTGACAAGCCCTATAAAACACCAAATAAATATATGATCAATAGTTTACAATGAAGATTATGATTCACTTGAATTCCACAAATGATTATGCTCCACAACTCTATTATCACAAGTTTATAATCAAATGTTATGAACCATTATTACAATATAAAATTTTGAACTCTTCTTTCACACACAAGACTATTCTTTATCAAATTTCTAGGCACAGTTAGAGAAGGATGGTCTAGATTGTATCTGTGGGGGTCAAAGGTTAGGACCACTTTTGCAGTAGGTAATAGGCCTTTTTTAGCCTTGCAGTGAGTATGTTTTAGTGTGTTTACCCTTAGCATGGATGGATTTAGAGTGCTTTTAGGTTGAGAGTATGGAGAAAGAGCACCTCCTAGCACATGGAGTCTCATGAAGATTGCAGACTCTTGATGTTTTCAGTGCACTCTTGGCCCAAAGGGACCCAAGACATCTTGAAGTTCAAGGCTTTAGAATTAGTCTAACATTGAGATCCAATTATGAGACCTAGTTCCAAGTTTGGGCACTTATAAGCCACTTGGTACACTATGGTCATGGGATATGTACTATGCTCATGGGCTTCAACACTGCATAAAACTAACTTGGCCAGATTTACCTATGTCTTGGCCTTCGAATGCAACCGGTTTGGTGAAGAGATCTTACCTATAACTCCAATTATCATGATTTTGTCTCTTCAACTCTGGTTTTTGTTCATTTCTAAGAGTTTCACATTGTTTTTCAAGTTTGAAGTGTTTCCACCATGGGAATTGGATAATATCTAGTGGAAATCTTCTTTGTAATATGATTTCAAAGATTATGCAAGTTGTTTTTGTGTTGATGTAGGGAGATGGCCATATGATCGAGCCCTAGGTGTATATCTCAATGTATGCACCAAATTTGAATATACACAGTAGTGTATAACTTCTAGAGAACCGAGCACCAAGGGCCCTAATTGTGGATCTGATGTTTTTTTGTGAATAACTAAGTGTTCCAATTTGTTTCAGAAGGAAACACTTGCATTTTCTAGTACTTCCTTCTTTAGTGGAGGCCTAATTAGCCCTCTAGTCCAGTATGAGATTCTTTGACTTAGCCTCTATTTTGACCCCTCAAACCTCGGTTCTCCTGGTTTAGATGTATCTTAGTAAAGGGTATTTTAATCTATTATTTAATCCCTAAGTCTTTTGGGTCTTTCCAAAGTTATCTTGACTGTACTTCCTGGACAGGGCTACTAGCATTTGACTGGACAGTTTAGCAAATGCCTTCAAAGGTCTTAATCAATTTGATTGTGTGCATGGACCAAGTCCATTTTGATTCCTGCATGATGTCTAAGGTCCCCATTGATCATTGAGTGGGCTTGTAAGCCTTGTAACCATTTTTACGCTAAGAGTAGTGGCTTGGGTCTTAGTAAGCCTCTTCATGATGAACCCATCTTTGTTGTCTGCAACTCATAATTCTCATGGGGGGTATTGAGGTTGTGTTTTACATCAATTTTTAAAGGTGTGAGAGTCAGGGTTTGCCACTCTTTATAGAGAGTTAAGGGATTCAGTGATTAGATCATCATATCCTTGACACTTGCATTAGAGTAGGTGGTATGGGTAGTGATGAAAGTATTTGGGGTGCTTATGAACCTAGGGTTTAGATGGGTTATTTTCTATGGTGAAGATATAGACTAGTATATGGGG
This sequence comes from Thuja plicata, assembly GCA_018584345.1. Taxonomy (NCBI): domain Eukaryota; kingdom Viridiplantae; phylum Streptophyta; class Pinopsida; order Cupressales; family Cupressaceae; genus Thuja; species Thuja plicata. The sequence goes on from MU216210.1 coordinate 84,401, forward strand.
ACTATCCTAGTATGATAGTGAAATGCCAGAGAGTAAAGTTTACTGAACTAGCAAGTGAATATGCTTTGAGCGATAAGATAAGGACCTTATGATATGTTGAGGGGTTCTTGGGGTGTCTTAGAAGTTATATGTTGGGAGTATTCATAAGGCAATGTAGGTGTATTAAAGGGTTAAGGATAATCACAATCAATGAACAATCAGAGATTGTATTCATGATTTTGAACAAGAAATAAGAGTAAAAGAACGATGGTTGGATGTTCCGAATGATGTTCGAGGTTGATTTAGAAGCCAATAAGTGATTGGTTGGGGTATGAGTCTATGTATGAGTTCAACATTAGTTGAATTGAGTCCAAGGATGGAGGGTGGGAGTTCAAATCAATTTGAGTCATGATGGCTAGACAAGGAAGTGAATTCCTTGAGATGAATTACATTAGAAAAAATTCTTTGACCATAAAGCAATAGTAAACAAACACACACTAAGTTACCACCATACAAATTATTAAGATATGATATTTTCAAAACAACATATTATTCTATTTTAGGAATATTTATAAAACATTACCTCGGGTGTTTGAGCTACCCCTCTACGTCTACTATAACGAGCACTCCTTGGTGTGCTTGTACCACCAGCTGCACTCTGCAATGCATATTATTCATGTATCAATTTAGATTCTTCTATACATAAAATTTTATTTACTTTTAATAGATTTAGGTAATTAATTAAAATAACATGTCAAAACACCAATTTAAACAAACATGTGTTGGCTCTGTACCATACACCATTGACAACAGATCATCTGAGGGCCACATCCTTAGTAGTGGATGCCTGACATCTTCTCCCACAATCTACACATGAATGGGATGTCAAACCATCCACACTCGCCTAGCTATCCACCCCATCACATACACCACATTACAACTGACGCAGATATGCTCAATGGGCTAGGTTGACCCTGCAAATGTATCTGATGATAATGGAGCTCGCACAAGATGAGATGATCCTAATGGTGCATCTGATGAGGATGGAGCTAGCGCGGGATGGGATGATCCTAATGGCGCATCTGATGAAGATGGATGTGGCAGAGGCACTGATCCATCATCTCCAACTAATTGAGTGCCATGCTGGAGAATGACATCAATCAATGATGTTGTTGCATGAACAGTCTATATATACATAGACTCCTTCACCACTATCGGTGTATGCACCCTAAAATGGTGGCCTAAACTATGGGCCCCCATTCTTCAATTTACCAAATGACGGAATCAATTTATCAATTTCTTGAATCAAGGCCTTGCAATATTTTCAATTCAAATCAATTTCCTTGATCAAATCATAATTATTTCAATTATTTCAATATTTCCTAAGGTTTGATCATTTTATCCATAATCTTATTTAATTAAAAGAAAACATCCCTTTTAATTAAATAAAATAATCTTATTTAATTAAAAGAAAACATCCCTTGGGGTGCTATATTCCTTATCTTCTAAAGAACAATAATCTCCATTGGATTAGTTATATCGGCGAACATGTCTCTGCTTTTTCACGAACGCTCGTGCACTCAGGTTTTACCATTAATAGTTGAGTCTTTGGATCATCAGATGCGGTTCTTTTCAAAGACTAAGTATGTGAATGTAAATTTCAAAATCGATGGATATCATATGTGCTCTCTAGTTACACCCCCGAATCAAGGCATTAATGAATGGAAAACTATCTTCGGGTCTCATTTTCGGGCTAAGAATCTCTCAGCTAAACTCTTTGCAATCAAAATGGCGAATTGTTTTTCGGCGCTGGCTCCCTCTTCCCCTAGAGCTTCCTCTAGGGCTTTCACTCGGGACAAGCAACCGCTTGCATGGTTTTTTCGAAGCCCTAATTCACCCAGACCTATGGATTCTGCCCTAGCGAAGGCTGGAGTTTACTCCCCGCCTCATCGGAGGATTAATGGTCCAAATGTATCTCTGCTCCCTTTGGGTATGGTTCACAATATTGCTAGGAAGCATTCAGCCTCTTGCAAGCCGGTTTTGGCCAAGAGATTGGAGCTAGGTACACATCGCGACGGTCCTAGATTTGTATCAGGTAAAATTTACTCCCCTCCCCATAGGCGACCCAAAGATTTAGAGAAAGTAATGAATGTTAGGACAAACATATTTCCATAAAACATTGTAAATCATAAGGATTGTCTCTCTAACCCTAATCAGAGAAAAAAGATAATCATTAAAAATGATATGGTAGGTAGGATTCAAAATATGTGTGCAGAGTATGGCTTGTTTTGTAGATGGAATGGAATTGGGGCAAAGGCAGGCACGATTGTAGATTGGCTAACAGAACAATTGGACAATAAGGTATGTATTACTATCCTCTAAGAGAATTTTTTATATGTAGATTGTTCCAGCAGAAAATTGAAAGCGAAACTTATAACAGAAGGTTGCCCAAAATTTAGAAATATAGGGTTTTTTATCCAGGATTGGTCTCCAATGTTTAACTCGGAAGACTTAGACCTTAAAGTGGAAAAGATTGTATTGCTTAAAAATTTACCAATCGAACTATCTGATGATGAATCCCTCGGTGAAATAGGCAATGGGCTAGAAGAATTCAAAGGTTTTATAGACTCTGAGAATGCGTATGTTGAAAAATTTATCATTGTTAGTATGAAACTTAACATTAACCTTAATAAGCCCTTGGAAATTTCATACAAATCAAGTTCGGTCATTATAAACCCTAAAATTATAGATTATGATTTTGAAAATAATAATCGTACCTTTGAAAAATTTTCTAGGGCTAATCTGATCCAGATGGAGAATAAGGGTAAGAATATTTTGGCTCCTTCTCCAATCAGTAATGTTTATAAAAATCCTGATAATTTTGCTAAATTTGATGTAGATTTTCTCCCCTCTGGTGGTTTCAAGATTCTAAGTAAAACTAGAAATATGGATATTGTTTCTATTCCATGTAATGCAGACTTATCTTTAGATTCAAAGCTTAACCGACCTATCATTAATGACTGTCCTGAAGATAACCAATATCTAGATGCCCATGGTAATCAGAATGCAACTAATAATTTAGAGCAAGCTAACCTTAATATTGTACCCTTTCCCACAGTCTCGTTATCTATTGAGGATCCCTCCATTGATGGATGTGGATTAAGTAAAGAATCTGAAAGGAGGAAGGAGGAAGATATGATTATCCTAGAATATGTGTGTGAGGATTTAGTGAAGGATCTTATGGAGAAATTTATAGAGGAAATATGTGACGAAGAAGATCTCGCTTGTCAAAGGAAATTTTTAATTTTGAAATGTTTAGCACCTGATTCCCCTTTAAATCTACAAGAATTACAAAATTTTTTGGAAGAGGATGCTCAATTAGAGGAGAAGGATAATATGACCCTAGGAATTGTTTCTTCCCTTCCAAGTTAAGCTTTTCCAGATTGCGCTAAGATTACAAAGAAATGTGGTAGGAAATCTTCCCAAGAGCTAAGGTTGCTAGCCGGGGAAGCTATGGGACAAGTTAAACTCGCTGAGATCTTCAATGTAGGGAAGGGGAATTTCCTTCCCAGGACAACATGAATGTCCTAACCTAGAATGTTAGGGGCTTAAATGCCCCTAACAAACAACAGATCCTCTCCCACTGCATTACTAAAACTAAATCAGACATAATTCTACTTCAGGAAACTAAATTAGATCAGTTAGGAATTCAAAAATTAAATAAGAAACTAGGGGTAAAAGAACTATGGGGTGTTCCTACAGTAGGGGCCTCAGGTGGTCTAGGTATTATTTGGGACCCAAGATCTAGTACATTGACAGAATTAAAAGATCATCCCAACTGGTGTTGTGGTTTGTTAAAGAGTCTCCGCTCTAACTTAAAATTTTGCATATTAAATGTATATAGCCCTACACAAAATATAGATAAAGTAATAGTTTGGAATGAAATAGAACAAAAAATGCATGAATTTAGACAAGACACAATCATTATTGGAGGAGATTTCAACACGATAAAAAAACTGTCAGAAAAGAGGGGGGGCTCAGGCCTTCTCTCCACAGCTACTAGGGACTTCAATGATTGGATTAATAGAAATAATCTATTAGAAGTTGAGACTTCAGAAGAGCAATTCACCTAGAACAATAGACGGAAGGGTTTCAGTTTTATTATAGAAAAACTTGATAGGTTCTTTCTTAAAAATAATTTGGTTGAGCTCCCTTTTACTTTATCAGCTAAAGTATTACCCATTTCTGGCTCTGACCACTTCCCAGTTGAATTACAAATCCTTAGGGATAAAAGCCCCGAAAATTGTCCTTTCAAATTTGAACAGATGTGGCTGAAAGAGGAAGGTTTCTTGGAAATGGTTGAAAAATGGTGGATGGAGATTGATATCTCTAGCTCTAAACTATTTCAAGTAGTTAATAAACTAAGAATTATTAAGATTAAACTGAAAAAATGGAATAAATCAAAGTTTGGCAACATTTTTGAAACAAAAATTAATATTGAAGATCAATTAAAGACCCTTAATGCTCGGGTTTTAGAGACGGGTATGGATATCAGTCTATACGAAGAAGAAGAAAAATTATTGAAAAATTATGAAGAAGTGTTAGCAAAGGAAGAGGTTTTTTGGAGACAGAAATATAGAGAAACATGGTTAGCTGAGGGAGACAAAAACACCAAGTTCTTCCATAATAACACTAAGAAAAGAAGATGTTATAATAGGATTACTGCGATTATAGATAAAAATAACATTTTAATTGAGGATCCTAAAGGAATAGCTAATGAGGTTGTTAATTATTTCAAAGAGATTTATCAGATGAATGGAGTACCAAATATAGAGAATCAAAATAGTATCTTAGAAAATATTTCAAAGATTATCTCCAAAGACCAAAACAAGATGCTTCTAGCCAGATTCTCAAAAGAAGAAGTAGAAAATATCCTTAATAAGATGAATCCAGAAAAATCCCCAGGCCTTGATGGCTTCCCTACCTATTTTTTCCAGAAATGTCAGAGTTTCATAGGTGATGAAGTAACGGAGGCCTTGGACGGGATTAGGAATTCAGGTAATATCTTAAAAGAGGTTAACAATACTTTCATTTCTCTAATACCTAAAAAAGTAAAGCCAATCAACTTCAATGATTTCAGACCAATTTCTCTATGTAATACGTTATATAAAATTTTCTCTAAAACTATGGCCAGCAGACTACAAAAACTCCTACCATACAGAATAAGTGAGGAACAGTCGGGTTTTGTCCAGGGAAGATCAATCTATGATAGGATTATTTTTGAAACTGAGGCAATACACTCTATCAAAATCAACAAGAAACTAAGTATGCTGATTAAGTTAGATATAAAAAAAGGCCTATGATAAATTTGATTGGTTGTTCCTCCAGAAATTCTTGCATGCTTTTGGGTTTGAGGAGAAATGGGTAAAACTTATCTTTACCTGTATTTCTTTCCCTAAGCTCTCAATTCTTTTTAATGGCTCCCCTCAAGGTTTCTTTAAAATTTCTCAAGGAATTCGCCAAGGCGACCCTATTTCCCCTTTTCTTTTTATCATTATGGCCGAAGCATTAGGTTGGGCCATCAACAAAGCTAAAATGAATGAGGTAATCCAGGGTATACAAATTACCAACAATGTTGAACCAAAAACCCATCAAAAATTTATTGATGATATGATGCTATATGGGAACAAGTCCATTTCGGAGGCTAAAGGTTTCAAACATATTTTAGATTTATACGCTTCAGCCTCAGGACAGGAAATTAATAAGGAAAAATTTGAGATATTTTTCTTTAACACAACTCCACCTATTGAACAAGGTATTATAGACATTCTAGATTTCAAAAAAAGGGGCTCTTCCATGTAAATATTTAGGCCTATATTTGGACTTGGGATCTAAATCTTCTACATCCTGGAATCACACTATAGAGAAAATCAAAGGAAGAATGTCCTCATGGAAAGGAAAATGGTTATCTTCAGCAGGAAAAGCTATTATGATCCAATATGTCCTATCAACAATCCCTCTTTACCAATTAGCTTGCCTTGACCTTCCTATCAATCAAAGAAATGAACTTAATAAGATGTTGCGCACATTTTTCTGGAAAGGTTCTGAGGAAAAAAATAAAATTCCCTCTTAGCCTGGGAGAAGATTTGCAGGCCAAAACATGAAGGAGGAGCAGGTATCAGAGACCTTAAAATTCAGAGTAAGGCTTTTGGGGCGAAACTAGTATGGAGAATGTTTAGTAATCCTAACCTTAAATGCGCAAATTTTTTATCTCATAAATATCTAAATCAACCTAATCCTATTAATATCTTTCATGAGATTAATCCCCCCAAGGGTTCTAGAATCTAGAACTTTATGCTGGATTGTAGAGATATTATTCAAGATAGGCTTACTTGGGACCTCAGTCAGGGGGGTGAAGCCTTGTTTTGGTCTGACTCATGGGAAGAGCATCAAGCTATTGATCAATTAGGACTATGGATGGAATCAAAATGCATCCTTGAAACTAACTGGGGTTCTAAGGTTAAAGATTACATTGTCTGTGATTCTGATCCCATAAATGGATGGAAATGGAAAGATAGAGATGGCATGCTTCTCCCAAGTGTAGAAGAAGAAAGGCTAAATGCGATCTTGGAAGCTAGGAAGCTTAGGCTTCTCTCCAAACAGGATAAATTGATTTGGGATGGTAATAAATCTGGGGTATATAAAATCAAAGATCGTTACAATTATCTCAGATAAAAAATTAATAACGCAAAAGTGAACCTTCCTTACAACTTATTTTGGAGTAAAGACACCTTACCTAAAGCTGGCTTTTTCGCATGGTTAGTTTGGCATAGGAGAATTTTAACAGTAGACAAGTTTCAAAGAATGGGCTTTATGGTCCCAAGTAGGTGTGTTTTATGTGAAAAACATGAGGAAAGCATTAACAATCTTCTTTTGGCTTGTCCTTTTTCTAGGAATATATGGGACTGGCTATGCAAGAAACTAAACTAGATATCTGCTTTTTCATATTCTATTTCCGAGTTCCTTCTCTCATGGCCTCAATTAAACAAAGATAGCATTTATAGTTTATTATGGTCTTTGGCTCCTCCTATTGTATTATGGGAGATTTGGAAAGAGAGGAATAGATGAATTTTTTAGGACACCAAAATGGACTCCTAAAGTCTCATCAACAAAATTGAAAGCTCTATAATAGAAGTTACAAATAATAAAATCTTGCTTAGAAACAGAAAGGATGCAACGATGACTCTATGGGATGATAAAACTAGAAATAAATGGTTAGGATTGAAACTCCCCCCTTTCATTGGTCATGGACCAGATCAGGCCTCTATTAAAAGGAAATCATGTAAATGGTTTACACCCACTGATGGGTGGTATAAACTAAATTTTGATGGAGCACCAAGAGGTAATCCTAGACTAGTCGAGATTGGTTGCACTATTCATAATTCAGAGGGAATTGAAATAGCTAAGAGTAGTAGATTATAGGAAGGGAAACTAACAACTGGGAAGAATTGGAAGCCTTGATTGAAGGCTTATCCCTTAGTAAAAATCTAAAGATCAACAACTTAGCTATGGAAGGAGATTCTACTATAATAATTAATGCACTAAGGAAGGGCTCTCTCATGAATTGAAGTTTGGACTCTCTCCTTTCACTAGCGATTCTCTTGAGTAAATCCTTTAATAAAATTACTTTAAACCATATTTATAGGGAGGGAAATGGACGTGCAGATGAGCTAGCTAACTTAGCTATTGACAACTTCATAGCTAGCAAGCATATTCAGGCTTAACCGATAGCTCTTAAAAGATTATATCCTTCCTTTTGTCTAAATATGTGTGAATAGATGCATGTATATATGTATATAAGTATATATGTATATATGTATTTATATGTATATATAGTTTTAAATTTCACTTCACTTATATATCCATATATATCTGTTCATATAAATATTCATGCTTGACGGGTAGCTTTTATAGATCCTATCCTTCCTTCATATATATATATATGTATGTATGTATGTATGTATGTATATGTATGTATATATATATATATATTGTATATGTATATTTTGTATATATGTATTATGTGTATATGAAAATATGTATATATGTATATATATGTATGAATATATATATTTATGCATATATGTGTGTGTGTATATATATATATATATATTTCTATTTTGATATATTTTTCTTTAAATATCTTCTTATATATATTTTCTATAAATATCCCATTACTGCTATCTTAAGCAAACTTTACCTGACAATCTCTCTATCTTCTTTATAGAAGGCCTATTGATTGGTTGGTCTCTCTGTTCTTTAGTTAGGCATTCTCAGGCTTGACAAGGGGTCCCATCCTTTAGTAGATGCATAACGTGAACCCTCTAAACGTTTCTCTATGAAAAACCTATAGAAAAGGCAATTTAAAAGAAGATGATTTTGCTGTGTTGATTGTTTCTTATCTCAATACTAGCAAATATTAAATAGGAAGAGTAAATATATAAGTCTTTGTGTCATTACAAGATTAAATTGATGGTGGTGAATTATACACGGAAGAAAATATTCAAAATCTTAAAATAAGTAGGAGTCTCGTATTTTAAAATACCAATAAATCTTTTCTAGATTAATGAGTTAGATATTCTATCCTCTCATCTTTATTGGAATATGATATCAATGTAGTTTTATTAATTATTAAAGCACCACTCTCATTTCCAACCTCGCCTCATGATTCTGAGAATCGAGCTTAACACGAGTGTTGCCAATTATGCAATAATGGAAAGAACAAGCATTACTACCGATGCCCACTTGGTTGTATGCCCGTAATAAATTACCAACTGGAGTGTGAGAGAAATTATTACATAGGGGTTAGCGATTAAGAGGTTAACTTAGGGGTTAAGTCTCGGTATCTATAAATAAGGAATTAAAGGATTAGTAGTATTGTCCTGCATTAGAAAGGAAGTTATCTAGAGGGAAAGCTCAGAGGCGTGTTAGAATGGAAACTAAGCCAATCAATTTCACGCTCAGTGAAAATCAAATGATGTCTTTCTGGGGATCCATCAAACCAGAAAGATGGAATAAAATCCTGAATCCAATTCCAGAAGTAGCCAGAAGAGCTCTAGAGAAAGGCATGGGAGATGCCCATTTTGACTACTCCTACACTTTTTCGCTCAAATGGGGACATTGTGGGTCTCTTCATTGCACTGGCAACTTTTGTTGGATGGAAGAAGGAGGAGGTTATGAAGGTAGCACAATTAACCTTTTTGAAGGACATCCTGGGAGGTTTGGAAAAAATGGTTTATTGCATTGACAATCTCCTCACTGTGCCATTTATGGAGCTAACGATGAAAATAGATATCACAAAACTGAAAGAAATTCCCAATAACCAACAAGTCCCGATGATCATTTTTAAGGATAAAAAGGCTTTTGATATTCACTGGCCTGAAATGCAGAGGAACTTAGATTTCATGTTCAAACAGTTTTTGGAGGTTGATATGGAAACATATGTGCTTCTCAAATATTGGAAAGATGAGGGTTTTGAGATACCGGAAATGCTAGAGGACATGGAAATGGAAAATTTTAGAATTGTTTCACCATCAGTTAAAAAGTGTTCTAAAGCGAGGATGGAGACGGAAGAAGAAGAAGTCATCATCATCATAATCAAGAAAAACGAAGGGGAGTGGAGCTGTGATCTGCTCAAAAAGGACTATTTTTTTTCGTATTTAGCCATAAAAGTTTAGTAAGTTTAATCTATAATAGTATAGGGCTATTTTGTTATTAGTATGTAATAGTAGGACAAAGATACATTTATGAAATATTTTTGAGTTAAGTAATGTTTGTAGATAATGAAGGTACTGGAAAACTCCGAACAGAAGTATAGGTAAATACTAGGAAGCAGCTGGAAGTTAATATATAAAGAAATATTAATCTTAATGCATATATTTGACTATGAATTAGAAGCAAAATGGCTTTCTCTATGTTTTAAAGTTTAAATTTCCATCTGTTATGATATGAAAATCCTTTTGTAGAATAAAAGCTTGGATTTCATGTATAAGTTTTCACTCTGTAAGATACTATGGCAGTGCGAGAATACATTATGGAATTTCCAATGATATGGGGTTGGGAGAAAATAAAATCTAAGAGAATGGGATGTTACCTGAGAGGAATATTTTTAACAAAAACCCCAGAGATCTATTAGTATATTTAGGTTGTTCTGGAATTAGTGTTTTTTAATAAATATAGTCTCATATATATA
>MU216210.1:113271-126138 GCA_018584345.1 Thuja plicata
CATTGCTGAGTATGAAGCTTTAACAAATGGACTTAAGATGGCCATAGAATGGAGAATCATAGAGTTACACATATATGGGGATTCACAGCTGATAATCAACCAAGTCAATGATGAATATAAAAAAAAAGAGAAACTGGTACCTTACAAGCAAATGGTTGATTCCTTGAAATGATACTTCACAGTTGTCACGTTTCAGCAGATCCCTAGAGCAGAAAAAAGCAGCTGATGCTATGGCTACACTTGCTTCACTCCTTCAGTTAGGACAACATGAATCTAGACTTGAATTCCTGGTGGAAGAGCTACATCACCCTATCTATGAATCCAAAGAAATTCATGTCATTTGTACCCTTTTTAGTCATGAGTCATCACGTTATGGTGTCATTTACTCATACCTTTGTGATGGCATTATACCTTAAACCTTTAACCAATCTGAACGTAGAAACCTCACCCGAATTGCCTCTCTCCATTCCCTTATTTCTGGTGATTTGTATAGGAGGGGTTTGGATGGAGGACTACTTAGATGCTTGGAAAAGGAATAATCCAACCAAGCATTAGTTGACATCCATGAGGGCATCTATGGGGGGCATTCCAATGGTCTTTCCATGGCCCGAAGGTTGCTTAGGGAGGGGTACTATTGGCCTACGATGCAGATTGATGTAATAGATTTTGTAAAGTCATGTGAAAAGTATCAAAAACATGGTAACCTAATATATGCTCCAAGCAAGGAGCTCATTCCTTCTATATCTCATTGGCCATTTCAGCGTTGGGCCTTTGATCTTGTTGGGCAGATTCATCCCAACTCGTCAAGTGGACACACGTTTATTATCACTGCTATTGATTACTTCACTAAATGGGTAGAAGCTATCCCACTTTCTATTGCCTCGGGAAAGACAGTCTCTCTATTCATTCTGAACCATATCATCTCTCGATATGGAGTGTCTTCTGAGATTATCACTGACAATAGAGGCTAGTTCAAAAATAAAGACCTTAAACAACTCTGCAAGAAGTTCAAGATTAAACAACATTGGTCCTCCATTTACTTCCCGCAAGGAAATGGTCAAGCAGAGGCATCAAACAAAACCATTCTTAAAACCCTACATAGAATAGTTTATAAGAATGGTAGAGATTGGCACTTATAGATAAATCCGGCTTTGTGGGCCTATAGAATGAGCATTTGTACTCCTACTAGGGCTACTCCTTTTGCCCTTACATATGGTGATGAAGCAGTGTTACCTTTAGAGGTTGAGATTCCTTCACTTAGAGTTTCCCTCAAAGGTCTAGTTACAAATGAAGACTACCGCATCATGACACTTCAAGAGTTAGAACTTCTAGATGTTAAACGCCAAGCATCATTTGACCATATGAGGGTTTATCAAAAGCGCATGTCCAAAGCCTTCAACAAAAAGGTTCCCCCTAGAGAATTCCAAATGGGAGATCTTTTCCTATGTCAAAATCTTAAGAATCAGGTGCTTATTTATTGTCTACAGTAGAGTGAGAGAAGATCCCTGATCCTATCAATGTCTTGCACCTAAATAATTTCTATCCATGATGTTCATTCTGTCTGGGGACACCCTTTGTACATACTTATTGATCCTGGAAAAATCCCCAAAAAATGATATATTGTCAAAAATTCTAAAAATCAGAAAAATGTCCTGAAAAAATGGTCATCTTAGTGAAAACCTAGCAATAGGAGCTTTGAGGTATCTCCAAATAAATTATATATTCCAAAAATACAAAAAAATTTAAAAAATTTAAAAAAATAGAAAAAGTGCCTTGGTGAAAACCTAGAAACATGCGCCTTGGCTAGAAACGGGCGCTACTTGAGGCCTTTGCACCCCTATTTCTTAGCGCGTGTCCTTGACACTTAGCCTTCCTCCATCATGCCTTGTCCTTGTTGCCTTGGTTTGGAATTGGTCTTTGTCTTTGTCTTTGTCTAGGGGGCATAACTGTGTTAGCTTTGGTCTCTTGCATGCGTTAGTCTTTAGGACATCTCACCAATGATGTTTTTCAACACTGCCCAACTGTATTTTTCAACACCACCCAACTGTATTTTTCAACACAACCCCTAACATCGAGTATTTTTCAACACTTATCGGTTTGGTCTTACCCAATTTTGTCATGTGATCTTACATAGTTGCAAGCATTAGATCCTTATCCTCGGAACTCAATATCAGTTAACATACTTAAATTTTTAAACACAACACTTAATGCTTGAGCTATGTCATGATCTTTTCTTTGTGTGTTGACTGTTATTGACTTTCGTTGAGTGTCCTTGTCTAATAAGTCTCTCCGTTTTGGATAGCTAGAGGACTTGGGGCATGGGGCATGTTTTTATCTACTTTCTTCTTGTGGGAGTGGTCTTGAAACTCTAGAGTGTCTCTTGTTGTCCCCTTGAAACACTTAGGAGATTTGAGGCATCATCCTTGACTATTTTTGCACAACCATTCTTATGGTCATCCTGACATCTATGCCTTGATGCGAGCGTGGTTTTGCTATATTAACTTGGGTAAGCTAAAATCAAAGTCATCTTGACCTTTATGTCTTTGATGCTTATGTTAGAATCTTTCCACATTCTAATCCGATATAAATTACATTCATATCTTCATAGTTGCGCTGGTTACTAGTGATGATTGTATTATTTTCTGATGTCCATTAATAATGGCCCAATGATGAAAATAAGTTCCTTAACATTCTTTAATGAATGATGAAAACAAAATCCTATGTTACAGTTGCTTTATTGAAAGTACACCTTTGCATTTTCATGTAGCTTGCATTGTTAGACCTCATGTTAGTTTGCATTTTTAGGCTGCATTATGAGTTTGAGAGGGCTTTCCTTCATCTTTCTTTTGGACTTTTAATCAACTATGGTCATGTTTTGATCTTCATTTCCTTATCTTCTTTCGTGATCTCAATCAAAATTTTCTATCTTAAACAGTTGATTGATTTTGGGGCATTCTCTTTCTTAAGGCAAATTCTCTTTCTTCTCTCCATTTCTTTCCACCTCTTCCAAACTTTTATCTTCCATTCGCTTTCACCCCATTTCTTTTCTTCTAATTCAACCTTGGGGAATAATCTTTCGTGCTTGATGATCTACCTTGGTTCTATGATCCTTATATCTTTCATCTTACATCAAGAACCTTATTTTTAGTTTGATTTGATCAAATTTATCAATTTGTTGTTTCTCTTCTATCTCATTTCGATTTCGATCACGAGGGGGCAGTAACTATCAAACTTCAATCCTTGATTCAGCTTTATCAACCCTATCAATTGCTCCGCTTGGGGCAACCTTGCTTGAGATTCTTATATTGGACATGTCAATTACCTATTTACAGGGGTGTTGACCTTGTCTTTTTCAATCATCTTATCTTTGTCCTGATGTGTTCATGTTCGTCAATCACACATCTAGGTTGTTTTGTGATCCCAAATCGATCTCACACTTCAACTACATTCTTGACTACAAGTGTTTCCATAAAGATCACACATTAGTCAAAGAGGGGCAAATGTATGCACCGTAAAATGGTCGCCTAGACTATGGGCCCCCATTCTTCAATTTACCAAATGACAGAATCAATTTATCAATTTCCTGAATTAAGGCCTTGCAATATTTTCAATTCAGATCAATTTCCTTGATCAAATTGTAATTAATTTAATTATTTCAATATTTCTTAAGGTTTGATCATTATATCCATAATCTTATTTAATTAAAAGAAAACATCCCTTTTAATTAAATAAAATAATCTTATTTAATTAAAAGAAAATATCCCCTTTAATTAAATAAAATAATCTTATTTAATTAAAAGAAAACATCTCTTGCAATTAAATTAAATAATCTTATTTAATTAAAATAAAACATTCCTTTTAATTAAATAAAATAATCTTATTTAATTAAAAGAAAACATCAGTTTTAATTAAATAAAATATAAAATACACTTTGAATGCACATATTTCTAAGTGGTGGGTTTTTTCCTCTTGCCTTTTTGGGGATTTATCCCACATTGCTCTTGAGGATGCATTCCTCTCCACATTTTCCTTTATAATGAGCCCTCTTCTTCTCATTTCAGATCTAGATTTTATGTTATTGTTATGCTGCAGGTTTAGAGAGCAATTTTGGAGGAGAGTTTGAGCACTTAAGCCTGAACATTGCAACTTCTCTTTTCTTGTCTTCTTCTCTCATGCATCCATGGCAATCCATTTAGATCACTCTTGCACTTGCATGTTAGATTAGATTCATACTTCATTTTATAGAATAATCTTGCATGCGTATTTCCTTTCATAGATTATTTTACTTTCATGCATTGTTATCATGTAGGATAGCTTCCATTTTCATTTGCATGCATATTTGATGATCATGGAGACTAGCACTCTTGATTTTCCTCTTTGAATCTCTTATTTTATGGTGTACTTGCATGGGCACAAACTAGGTCTAAACTGAGGGCCTTCATTATAAACCCTTGCACTCCATGAATAGAGAGCTATGAGTCGCCATTTGAGACCTCATTCTTGAGCAATCTTGGTTATAATGACTCATAGAAGTTTGTCAACATTTTAGCACACAACTGGGACCACAACATGAATGAGGGGTTTTCTCGCAGTACGCCTCCTCTCTTGTGGTTGGGTAATCCTATGTGCCCTAGGTCTATCCTGCGCAGAGCCTCTCTCTCTACCCTCAAACTCACAAAAGTCAAATTAATTCAGCTTCTTTCCAAGGATAAACTCACAGTATAGCTTCCTCAAAAAATATAAAGGCACCTCATTATTATTACAAGGTGGTTGGTCAAATACCAAGTACCACCTATCCCAAAAAGCTGATTTCATCCCCCTATGAACACACCAATGTATAGGAAACTATTTTGTATTAACTTCTATGGAATTGCTAGTATTAGGATCGGTAAAAAGGGCACATATGTCACATAATATGTTTCTAATAACCCGATTGGGTTATTAGGAACATCTTAGAACCTGATCGGGTTAATTGAAACATCTCAGAACCTGATCGGGTTAATCGAAACATCTCAGAACCGAATCGGGTTCCTAGAAAGTTAAATTTTTTTAATAATATTCTCTAGGCTTGGTTACCAAGCCTAGTACAATCTCAAAATTTCAATAACCCGATCGGGTTGTATGAAATTTGAATTTTTTTAAAAGATGTGTCCACTTTTTTGGTCCACAACTTGGAGCACACACCCATATTTAAGAAGATACAAACCGTACTATTCATGAGAGATCTAAACCTTTAAAGATTCCTAGTCCTCACCTTTATAAGGTGAAGAGTAACATGTTCATATGTTTTCTTTCACAAACAACTTTTCTTATTTTGGATTTTTTGGGCTAACTAAGTTATCCATTGCACTTATCTAGGATTATTGTTGTTACTAATGTATATGTTATTCTATTTTTCAGGGATATAGAATTCTCCAATATAATCACTCTTCACATCCAAGATAGATGGAATTTGTGGGTGTAATCAGTACTTGCCATTTATAAATTTTAGGGGAAACTAGTGTCCAATCACTTGATTAAACTCTATTTTGCGTACTTTCCACTTCTCTTGAACGTGAGTTTTTTTTACACCATCATTAGAAGTTTTTTTGTATACACGGTCATTCAATCGTTTGAAAATTTTCTATTTGAAAGTTGTTCTATTTGGGTCATTTTGGAAATTTTGTGAGTCATCGGTATCTATATTCCAGTCATTTGGAATTTGGGAGATTTTCCCCTTTCTGCCATTTGAAGTTATTATTTGTAACTACTAATCAATTTTTTGTATTCTATTAGCTTTGAAAATTTTGGGTATACTAAATCCTTCTCTTATGGTCATTTGATACAATGCTTGAAGTAATGCAAGTAGTAGGTGACTAGAAATATTTTCACATTATTAACCAAGAATGTATATGTTTTCTATAAATCCACTTCATATTTTTTAGCAGAGCAGATCGACCAATAAAATCAATAAAAACTAGTAAAAGAATTCACTTAAACAAATCCTATATTGCATATAAATCCTTCAAGTTCAATGGAATACATATCTAATAATCGAAGCATAACTGAATTGAGAGTGCATAATTTAGTTCAAAACATTAAATTAAAGAAAAAAGATCAAGGGAAAAGGAAAAAGAGTTATCCATACCAAAAATGTTGTAACTGCAAAGCACTTGTACAGTTGTTCGAAAAGAAAATTTTCAAAACAAACAAGTTCCTTTAAACTGAAATATTGGGAATTTTTTTATTATTTATTGCATGGGTGGCAGTTTTATTAATATGACATGTTTATCTTTCCCTATTACATCATATTGGGGATTTTAATTGTATTGTTAGTCCCTGCCTCCTATATAGGCAGAGTACTAATATTTTCAATATAGCTCATTAGTTTGTAACATTCAGATTTTAAAAATAGAATATTAAATAATTTTATGTTTTCCCTGATTAGCTCATTATATTTTTGCCAGTGTTTTTTAATTTTTATCAAAAAAATAAGAAATGAAAGTTTTCAAAAAGTTAAAAGAATTTTGTAATGTTTCATTTCTTACATGACATTCAACAAATAGTTCACATGCGTCTTCGCTAACACATTTTGCATAATGTCTTGTATTTACACGTGCAGGTACATAACAATACATCATTTTTTATGTTACGTGTAAGACTCTGGTTGACATCTATAAATGCAGTCTTAAAATAGTAACGAACATAGAGTTAAATTTGAAGGTATAAGTTTCAACTCTCATTATTAGCACCGTGGTTTTAGTAAGGGTTTTGATTTCATATCTTTCACTGCAAGTATGATGACTAGTTTTCTTGCTTAAAGCTCTGCCAAATGAAATCCATTTTATCACATGCCTGGACCTTGTTATTAAATTTTAAAATGTCTCTTTCATTCTGATATTTAGACTATCTTCTCAACATAACACGGTTGCAAACTTCAGTGTCTCTTAGATTTCTAACTGCTTATAGCTAGATTTTTATTATTACTTCAATTGGAGAAGATGTTGTAAATACTCATAAAAACTCAAATGATATTCCATTTACCCAATGAAGATGACTGTATAATTTTTGTTATGGAGCTAAAATGCAACCATACTTAAACCTGAATAACCTTGAATGTAAGTCCCACACCCTTTGCAACCAATCACATACTTTCAGATCAAATTGATCTATAGAATTTGTCAAAGATTTTCTAAACTCACTCTGTACTATTATAGACGATTCTTCATATATATATATATATATATATATATATATATATATATATATAGTCCTAAAACAATTCAGACAAATTTATGGGCACTGCATTCTTATTTTTTACACTACTGATATATTATGTTTTCTTTCTTTTTTGGGTGAATAAGTGAGACTTTTGTATTGCATGAAAAAAATTAGCAGATGTAAAGAATGGATCATCATATCCTAAATAGAAGAGATAGCATGTTAATGTTTTTTTCTCTTCATTGCCCAAGCAAGCCTGCTACTTTTGTACCTATATCCAAGTTGTCAATACCACTAGCAAACTTGCAACCATTAATTTTCTACAAGCTTAAGTGTTCTAGCTGCATTATGATTATTCATGAACAGAAAAACCTATCATATTCTCTCATTTTGATTTTGCATGATTCTGTAGATTGGGTTGAAAGGTGAACAATTGAATCTTTATTTAGAGAGTGGAGTAGGAAATGTGCAACAGGAAAAAGCTGCTAGTCCTTCTAAGCATCAAGCTTTGACTTGGTACATGGTAATTTATATGATCTAGATTTTTATTTTTATATATGGTTATATGTCATTTTAGCTAGAAATTCTACAACTGTCTTCTGGCTTGTTTGCTGGCTTGTTCCAGCCTCTGTATGCTTATCTCAGCTAAGGATAATGATGTCCATAATATTAGGCAACCTATACATAAAATAAAAGCTCTAATAAAAAATATAATAATATTTGAAATTCACAAACCAGAAGATCAATTAATTACTTGAAAATGCATTATGATAATATTCGACAAGATTATAAAGACTTGTTTCTTTTCCTCTTTTAACTTACACTCATAATCATATAGATTGGTTCATTTTTTAAATGAAAAGACATCATAAACAAAAAAGTTGGAATGAAAGGTAGGCTTCAACTAAACTGTCCAAATATATAGTTTTAGCGTACCTCTATTTCCACAATAGGGATCGAACACCAGAGGATGGTCATGCTATCTTAATAAAAAGTTGTAGAGAAAGAAATTGATTGCATATACAAATCAAGTATTGCACAACTTCAAGATTGCTGACCAAAATTCATGAAGGATTACCAGTACATTATAAGGTTATTACCTTAGTTTGTAATCAAACATTTTTAGTTAAATTATGATATATCTTGTTGACCAGTGTTTGGTTTTTGCAGGGTACTTATAAAGCTAAAATTGAAGATTTTGAAAAGTTATCTTTTCCACTATTTGGGTGAGCGTTACATTTTTTTGGGATACATGTTTTTTTTTATATTTCAATAGTTATTTATGTAATGATCACAACTAACATCCACACACTTTTCTTTGGAGCTTTCTATTAGGCTATCTTTTTGGTGTCCATACAAAATGGCGGAGCAGGTATTTATATTGTTTTTTGTACTTGTAGTATCATTTTAATGAAATAAAACACTAAACTACAATTTAATAGGTAGCACATAGAGTAATATTTCATATTGTTGTTATGACGAAAAGATTAAACTAGTTAGTTATGGAAAAATATATGTTTTAGAGTACTTACACAAATTATGAAACTCCTTTGTGGCATCACTAAAACCCTTAAAATTAGAAAACACCTTGAAAATATCTTACCATACTATGACACTAGGGTTAATGTAATGAGGAAAATTAATTAATCTGTGGAGTGTAATAATAATAGTGGATTTTTTTAAAAATAGATTACTTTCTTTGGTTCAAGTAAATGATGGTTTTCACAAATGGGCTATTGATTCAAGAAGCTCATGACATAAGGGTCGTATGTCGAGACAAACCTCAAAACACAGTATCCTTTTTTTCTATAGAATTGTGTTAAACAATGATAGAAATTGTTCTAACATACTACCTCAAGCTACCTAAGGACACACAAGCATTCATATTAGGTTATTGTTGTTGGTCTTTACCCTACATTTGCCTCAATACAACCTATTGGTAATCCAAATTTGAATCTTTGATGTAGGTGTCACATGGTACTAGTATAAGAAAAAAAATTTCAACTTCCAATGCTAATGTTATGCATCCACATAGAAAATATCCCAAAAACAGTGATCCAAGAACAAGAAAATGCACTTAAAATCCCATCTCTTCAAAGTTGAAAATTTTTGGTTAAATTGTGTGCTAATAAATTATATATAAAACTTAGCTAAAACTTTTCCACTTTTGTGAATATCACCTTAAAGCCACAGTTTTGAAGTTTCAAATTTCTTAAGTTGTAATAGTTATGTTCTCTTCAAGAAGATGTAATACTCAATTTAAAAGTTGTATTCTTATAATTTATTGTTGATAGTACATGGTTCATTCAGGAAATAAAATGTCATCCTCATCTGAATATTCAGATGAATGGGTAGAAAGACATGTTCCAGGTACAAATGAATACTTCAATGAAATGGTATATTGCACTTGCAATAGGTGCCAAAATAGGAAACTAAAGAAGCGATGACTTGTTGGTATACATAGATTGAAGCATGGAGTTTATATAGAAGAGGTACAGTAAATTAACATATTGGTATTCATATTATAATAAATAAATATGCATATTATTTAACACATTATTATTGATCATTTCAATTGAAATTTTGATGAAAATCCGCTTCCAGTTCCAAATATTATTGAAGAGCCAATAGATGTCACTGATGATAGCCACTCTCAAAATGAAGAACAAGACACATTTATGGATGAAACCACTTCACAGATAAATGAGACTGGTGTCAATGAATTTATCCAAGACTTCTACACATCTTCTGAAGAAGTTACTAATTCACCTCTAGCCTAGTTGGCTAGGACGCCTCTTTTCCCAAATGCAGATACTTCTATATTGGCGACACTTATGTTGTTGATGAACTTGAAGGTTACACATGGATTGACAAACACATGCTTTACTGATATAGTAAGGTCGAATGTGATACTCCTATAAATTAATTCTTTACATGTCTTAACAATGGACAATTAGTTAAAATTAGTTTG
This sequence comes from Thuja plicata, assembly GCA_018584345.1. NCBI lineage: Eukaryota > Viridiplantae > Streptophyta > Pinopsida > Cupressales > Cupressaceae > Thuja > Thuja plicata. The sequence goes on from MU216210.1 coordinate 123,443, forward strand.
ATGAAAAAATAAATTAACAATGGACAATTGTAGGTGTAATGTAGTAAGGGTACCCATGTGATTGGAATATGTCCAACTCACATCCACTACCATTCACATATAATGAAATCACAATTTATTATTTTAGGACATGTTTCAATGTGCCTCATTAATTAAAATATTTTGAGAGCATCCTTACAAAACAAGGTTTTTTCACGTTTCACAAACAATGCATTCCCTAAAACCACATTTATTCGAGGCATTTTGTCAAACAATTTGTGTCTATTTTTTTTAAAAATTCCACATTATTCATATATGTCTGCTAGAGCATTTCCAATGATAATATTTGACAAAAAAATCCCCCTTCTATTTTAAGCTTTGATGAATTTCCATACATTTGACAAATTTCTTTTCACTCTCCCATTTTGGGATAGACCGGGAGTATGCTAGCAAAGAATTTAGAGTCATGCTTTACCCCTGCCAATCTCATTTTCTTGAAAGTTTTTGAATCCTTTTCTACAAATCCTTTTTGCATATATTCTCCAATCATGGCGTTCAGTGAGCCCACATTTCTTTAAGGCATCCTCTCAAAATATGCATTTGTCTATGCTTCTACATTTACATACTTGTCTAGTCGAACATTTTTTAATAACCCCCATTCCACGGTGCTTTGGTGAATGTCCATCCCCTTTTCCAATGCTCCCAATTTTACATAGGAAGCTACTATCATGAAATATGAAAATATTGGGTTCAAAACATATTTTGGCACGTGATGCACTGGTACAAATGGGTGGGAATAATTTGGAAGTGAAGGAGAAATGAAACAAATAGAAATGAGGAAGACGGGTTCAAGTGGGCCCTCTACCTGTCATCTAAGTGGTCAATGATCCACATTCAACGTTGAGAGTAGTAAATTGAGAAAGAGCCCTGCTCCCGCGCATCTTGAACGCAGCACAGTCTCACTCCTCTGTAATGAACTTCTCTCGCCTCATTTTCATCTCCAAATGAAAGTCCATTTAACTGAATTTTGGGCGATAATGAAGTGAAATTTGAAGAAAGAAGATCAGAGTGGAAAAATTATCTTCGGAAATTGGAACCGCAGAATACTGTTCCTATTTTTGTGACTTTAATGTCAAAGTTGTTTTAAAAGATGAATTGAAAAGTGAGACAGGTTTGGTTGAAAATCCCCTATATTAGGTATAGCCTATCAGGCGAACATTGAGGATTCTTATCAAAATGAGTAGCATCGTGGTCCAGCAGATCAGATATAGCAGGGGGGACATAAATATCCCGTAACAAAATTTTAAATGTATTGTGCATTGGGAGATTAAAGCTAAGATCATGATACGGTCGAGAAGAAGAGACCCTTCTCTTCCTAGGAAGCACCTTTCTCCACTGCTTAGGGTATCAAACAGAGCCGCAATCGAACTAGAGAAAGCCAAAAGCTGAGCAAAATCAGACCCAACATCAGAAAAAACACTCGACCGCGAATACTTAGTTTTCTCAAAAAAGGAGAATTGTCGATCTAATTTTTCCATAAAAAAAAAAGTAAAATACGATCTTTGAACAAAGATTAGAAAAACTTCGAAAAGAGGAACGACGACCTCCCTGACTCCAAGCTCCCACAGCATAAGAGACCGCAGATGTTCTTCCATAGGGACCGATGCTATTGTGAGGGAGGAGAGCACTTAGAGGCCCTCGTGCCAAAAGAAGAGAAGAAGTCACGATGAACAAAGAGATTTCGACAAAGATGAAGAAAAGAGTGTAAAAAATGAGCTTTCGTAGGCAGAACCCTTTTCAATGACTTTTTTAATAATGTATTATTATTCATGACAACATTTTTTATACTTTATTATCTTTCATATAAGTTATTTTATCATATATATTTAGTTTATATAAAATCTATATTATAAAATTATCTATTTTTTTATTAATTATAATAATTATTATACACAATACTATAATCTACTATAAAGGATTTTAAAATTTTTAAAATTATATTTAATATAAATATTATAAAGAAATATAATGGTGAGAATGATAGAATATTTATTGACATGAGACCATCTCCACCACTTGTAGAAACAAAATAATTCATCATTTTTACATCTTAAGAGACTTGCGTGTCAGCTCAACCTAGTAGATATATCCTAGTCTGCCTAAGCTTGTTAAGTAAGCGATGTCAGGAATAAGGTGTCTCAACCTTGGATAATTCCTATTCTTATTATTTGTTTTGTAAAATGTATTTCTTGCAAATAATGTTGATGTGTCGGCATCTTGAATTGTGTGTAAGGAGATCATGGCTAAAATGGTTATGACGGATTCCTATGACACGTAAGAGCTATGTCAGGAAGATTCAATGATAGGTGAAGACATGTGGCAACTGATAAATTTGAGTACTGTACACTCTTCCCCAATCGTGGGGTTCGGGGCATCGCCCCAAAAAAAATTTTGGGTTTCCTATTTTCTCGGAGAATGGTAAAACCCTAATACGGTTATCTTTTGGAGTAGCCCTAAAAAGTGAAGCGCATGATATAAGTGTTTGTTAGGGTTGCGAAGAGATAAAAAAATGCGAGTGTATTGTTGGAACGGTTTATGCTGCCATAATTTGTCTTCAAGGGTTTTGAAATCTTCTGAAAGAACTTGCATTGCAAGTGTATTGTAACTGTAATAGTTTTTGATCAATACATTGTGCAGGTTTTGGAGTGCTGGGGTTT
>MU216210.1:126188-138470 GCA_018584345.1 Thuja plicata
AAGAGATGTGATGCGAGTGTATTGTTGGAACGGTTTATGCTGTTGTGATTTGTCTTCAAGGGTTTTGAAATCTTCTGAAAGAACTTGCATTGCAAGTGTATTGTAGCTGTAATAGTTTTGATCAATACATTGTGCAGGTTTTGGAGTGCTGGGGTTTTTTACCGAAATGTTTTCCCCAGGGTATATCATTGTGTCATTCTCTGTTTTCTGTATGCATGGTATGTGGTTGCAATATCTTTGTTAAAGTAGTTAACGAATCTATAATTGTAAGGATTTAAAAGAATTTGCACAATACTTTCCTATAGAGATTAGCGTATGAAGCTGTTTCCGCACCTGAGTTTCCTTTCAAGCGAGATGGGAGAAGGAAAGTTAGATTAGATTTTATTAAACATTGGTTCTGACTTTTTACAATGGATGGTACTTACGCGTGGCATATTGATGCCCCTCAAGGTAAATGTGACGAATTTAATGTAAGCACCTTGCAGCGAAACAACTCTATGCTCGTGAATTGAACATAAATGTTCTTAAATGTTTGATTTATCAACGTTATTTTTAAGCCGATAGGCTTTCCCTCTGGAGCAGGCTCACGACCGTACATGTGATTAATAGCCTCATGGTGAAAACTGGACTCACGCCCAGTTTTCAAAAAAAGTGGTTTGCAGAAAATGTAATGGTTTCTTGATCACGGTTTCTTGAGCGGGCTCTGAACTATTAGTGAGCCCTGAAAATGGTGTAGATACACCTAGTCCCAGTCCTAAAAGTTCACTGTCAAGAAGCTCTATGTTAGGTATAGCCTATCAACTAGGCTAATCAAAAAATATATATTTGGAAGAAAATGAATGCGCTCCCTAATTTCAACATGCCTTGGGTTATTAATAATTATACAATCCCTCTCCACCATATTCTCAACAGTACTACACTGATCTCCCCCAATCCTCTACCACGAACAGTATGCTTTGTCACGATGAAGGAACCCTAATGAATCTTCAAATTATGGCCTAATCCTCAACCAAATTCTTCTAACCCCTCACTGGAAAAACTGCCTTTTTCAAGCTAAGTGCAAAATTGATATGGGAGGAAACTGTAATTAGATGAGACTTTGGTAATAAGTGGCATAAGATATGTGTCTGTTAAGGCGGGTGTCCAAGCTGGAGAAGCTGCTATTTTTGTTCCAGACGTGCTCTTGTGGATCAATTTGTTTCTGCTAGTGAGCTCACACTGGTTGGTAAGTTTCTGGGCCCTCGACCCAATATTGAAATTGTTAGATCTTTTGTTAAGAAAAGATGGATATTGAAGGGATAGGTAGACATTGCCGCTTTATGCAAAGGTTTTTTGTCCTTTGCCTTCTCTAATAAAGAAGATCTGGATTATGTTTTGTGTGGGGGTCCTTGGATGTTTGGTAGAGAAACTGTGGGCTTTCGTAAATGGTCTCCAAACTGGGACTATTCTGAAAATTTCTTCATGGCCACCCCGGTCTAGGTAAGATTTCCTGGCTTGCCTCTCAAATACTGGAATCACGAAGTCCTTAAGGGTTTGGCTTTCACCTCTAGGGAGAGCTTCTTTCAATTGAATCTATGACAGCAGCCAAGTCCCGCCTGGTTTTTGCCAGGATTTGTGTCAATATATGCCAGTTTGACAACATTCCTTCAGTTATTAACATTAACTCTAAACTGGGCATATGGAAGCAGGAAGTGGAATTTGAATATCTACCCTTTGCCTATTTTGTGTTTCACAAAATGGGTCACTGGGCTAATAATTGTCCAAAGAAAGTTAAAAAGGATACTAAGACAGTGAATTCTGGCTCAAAACCTCATAAGGAGACCAAACAAGTTTGGAAGGAGATTAAGCCTCCTGTTGTGGCTGAAGGTGATAGCGTCAACAAGGTGGATCCGGTCCTAGTGGGAGGCCAAGGAGATATGGTAGATTCTAATGGTCAGCCTGACCTGGAAGATGGGGAATTTATTGAATATATTACCCATGTCTCGGATTCTATGGTAATTGGCTCTCCCCTGGAGTCTACTTCTAAGATGGAGAACTCCTAGATCCCATCTCATGATGGTAATGCTGGATCTTTGGGATATCAGATGAAGGAGCTCTCAATTCCTCTGGAGTTTATCATTCCTATCCAGGTTGATGACATTAACCTCAAGGGTTTGCAGATCAATGTGAAAGGTGCCCTGCATACTGCTCAGCTGGAGAGTGATGCGATGAGGGAGAATTTGTCGCCTAGTAATCCTGAAAATTCTGATGAAGAGGAATTTTCTTCTATTCCTGACACCCATTCTGGGAGTGGAGATGAAGACCCTATTGTTCGTGATGGTCTTGATCTCCTGGATGACCTGAATGGAGCTCCCTGGACCACTCAAATGGGGAAGAAACAGAAAAACAACAGAAAAAAATTTCTAACTACTGGCTCTAAGGGAGTAGTTACCCATAGTAAAGCAGATGTTGGATCCAAGGTTTGAAGTTTGAAGGCGAACGTTGGATCTTAGAAAAAAACCCAAGGAAGAAGTTCAAACGAAGAGATTAGAGAAAGAGAAAGCAAGATGGATATCGTAGATGGAAAGCAATTGACCATCCAAGAAGTTTGTACCCCGGTTAAGAAATGAAAGTCATTTCATGGAATATCAGGGGGTTGAATGCATCCCATAAGCAAGATACGCATAGGAGCTTGGTTAGAGATCACAAGCCTAATATCATTCTTGTTCAGAAGACCAAGATGTTGAAAAAAAAATTGGAAAAAAGTAGAGTCTTTAAAAATGGTGGTATTGTTGGCTCTAGCTCTGAAGGAGCCTCGAGTGGTATTTCTGTCTTTTGGAACTAGAATAATATCAGAGGTGAAGTTTTAGCTAATGACTTGAACTGCTTGAGCATTAAATTCGTCCACCTCAAGTCTGATTTTGAATGGGTTACTACTAATATTTATGCTCCTAATACCAAAGCTGGTAGGGCTAAGTATTGGAAGTTGGTTGAGAATCAAAGGCTTTCTTCCCGTGATTCTCCCTAGCTTGTTATGAGAGATTTCAACTGTCCTTTGAAAGATAATGAGAAGTTTGGAGGGGTTAATAGCCAGAGTCAACTGGATGGTAGAGTTGAGCTCATGGACTTTGTTAATAGACATGTTGTCTTTGATATTGATCTCCAGGGTGTTAATTACACTTGGTCTAATAGTAGAATTGGTATAGATCTTATTCAGGTCCACCTTGATCGTGCTTTGATCTCTGATAGTTGGTTCAAAAAAATTTGTTGCTCGCTTTCCTCTCTCACGAAGGTTGGGTCTGATCACTTCCATATCTCCTTTGTTGCTGACTCAATTAAGGTTACTGGTAATCTACCCTTTAGATTTGAGAAAATGTGGATAGATCACCCGAAGATTGAGCAGAGGATTAGTGATTGGTGGAATGTTAACATTCGGGGCACTGCTATGTTTAGGGTGTCTAAGAAACTCCATCATATTAAACAAAATATTAAAGTTTGGAGTAAGGAAGTGTACAGTGACATCTTTAAAACAAAGCATGATCTGGAGAAGGAGCTTGATGATATTCAGGAAACTATCTAGCAGATAGGCATGTCTCAAGATCTTAAGGATAGGGAGGAGACTCTTTTGGCCAAAACTCATAATATCATATCCAAAGAGGAAGTGTACTGGAGACAACAATCAAGATTGCTATGGCTGAAAGTTGGAGATAATAACACCAGGTTTTTCCATATGCCTACTTCTAAACATAGAGCTTCCAACAGAATTTCCAGACTCAGGTTGGATTCAAGTGTGGTAAGTAATGATAAGGACATTTCTTTAGTTATGGTTGACTTTTTCTCTTCCCTCTTATCTAAAGATAATACCCTTTCCCTGGATAACCAATCATTGCTTCTTGATGCTATCCCCTCCATCCTGGATGATGTTACTAATAGGAAGTTGACTGCTATCCCCTCCTTGGAGAAAATCAAGCTTGCTGTTTTCTCATTCAAGGGTGATAAAACCCCGGGCCCGGATGTGTTTCCTTTGTTCTTTTCCATAAATTTTGGCACATCATGGACATGGAAATATGCAACGCTGTGAAAGAATTCTTTAGGTCAAAAACTATGCTTAAAGAAATTAGTGCTACCTTCATTGTCTTGATTCCCAAAAAACCTGGAGGTAGATTCCTTTAGGCCGATCAATTTATGTAATTCGATCACATTAAGTAACACAAATTGAAAATAAGATGAATGCAATTTAATAATCTGTTCACAAACAAAATAAAACCAGAACAAAATTTCCTTCAACATTTGTAATCTGCATCAAGCACTGATTGCAGAGAAGTTTGAGTAAATTCCATAAGGTTGCATGTTCGATTCACACCATCAACAAAAATAAAATTGGAATTTACATAAGCCGATCAAAACCGAAACGAATTGGAACTGAGATGGATGTAATCTGATAATCTGATCATTAAATGAAAGAAGAATGTACAAAATTGGGGTCGGCTGGATTAGAATACGTTAATTGGTATGCCCTTACATCTCCTTCCAGCAGGCAGTGCAGATAATAATTTACAATTATGAAGAGTGAACATGATTGATTTGAAATGATAAACATTCACGAAGGAGACCAACAGGTGAGATACATCACACGCCTTAACGATTCTTCAGAGTCTGACTGCTGTTTCTTCTTCTCTGCTAACTTCCTCCCTTCAGAATGGTGAAGGGCAAAAACAGAGGACGCAGCAGCAGCAGCACCGAATGAAAGGCAAGCCATCATATTATTAAGATGTTTGAAATGAATACCCCGATCTCTGAATCCGTGAACGGAAGCAACACTCACACCTACCAATACCTTTTGAAATACTCATGTTGTCAGGATAGATTGTGTAATATTAATGAATATGAGGAGAACAGAGCAGGAATATAAACATACATTGAGCATTGCAGGCAGAAATTAAAACAAGAGGCAGGCGATACCAGTGGCGAAGATTATTATGGGCGAAGCGAATAAGATTGAAATGTCCCGAGTGGTGGGCCCCTGCGCACCACTTGCCATTGAAACCACCGTGGTATCCATCTCGGCTTCACAAGCAGATGTCGACGGAAAACTGAACCATTTTCTTCATTGGAATATATTGTGGATAAAAGACCATAAATTCATAGTTTTTTCATACTGACGCATTTTTCCATTATAAAAATTCAACATAGGTTATTCAAAGCCACAACTCAATTTAGTAGTGATATTCATTTATAGTTCACAATAAGCATAAACCAACCAAAAAGTTTATGTATATTATTCTCATAAATTTCATAGTCAATATGGTACAATGGAAAATACCCTCTTAACTACCAATCTTTAGTCCAACAATTAACATATATATTGCATCACAAGTTCAAATATTGACAACCCACATCCAACATTTATATTGTATCACAACTTCTAATATCACATACGACATATAGAAAGATTAAATGACAGTAATTTTGTAGCTTTTTTATTATGAGCCAACATCAATCATGTATTCTATACATTTCTTTCAAAGTCTCTCTACAAAAAATAAAGATACAATATGTGATTGTTCTATAACCAATCTTTCAAGATTAAAATATTATATACCACTATTAAAATATTAATGAGTGAAAAAAATTATACTATATTACATCTACAAATCATTACAACAAAAATAGGAAAGATTTTCACCCCTAAAATTATACTTCAAAAGTTCTAAATTGTTAAGTATCTTTATTATAATTCTTGACTTCCTATCAATTTGAAAGCATAACCAAACCACAAGAACCAATTTGCCTGAAGACACAACATCATCTTCGTTCTAAGCTACTTTCCGTGGTGAGCTAAGTTCACCAAAGTAGTTAAACTAAGTACAAAAAACTTACGAATCAAAGACATTGGCCTAGTGTGGTGTAAAATGAAAAGATAAATTATAAGGTGTGCACTTTTGTGTTCCAAATTCAATTGGCAAGTGCAAAGCCAAACTGCATAACCTTTGACAATATTCTCCTTGTTTGTGTCAAAATGGGACTACAAAACAAGGTACAAACATCCATCAAATGATAAAGGATACTGTAAAGAATTTCACTAGATATTGTAGTTGGAAATGCTCTAGTAGATATAAATGCAAAATGTGGAATTATGTAGACAAGGAAGATGAACTGTTTGATTGAATGCCTCAAAGACATGTTGTCTCCATGTAATGCCATGATTGTAGGATAAACATAAAATGGGTTGTTAAAATGACTTTATAAAATTTCAACGAAATGCAATCGATAGATATAAAGCTCAACTGTATAGCTTACACCAACATTATCCTTGCCTCTACTAAAATGGTAAGTGTCAAACAAAGTATGGACAGCCATCACATGTAAAAGAATAAATGAATTCTATTAGATGGTGTAGTTATATCTATCTTAAATGTTGAAGCAAAATGCTAATGAGAAACTGAACTTTAAATGTGGGAGCAAAACGGTCATGAGAAAATGAACTTTAACATGAGCTGGTTTATAAGTGTGTGCATCCTTTTTAGATGTGACTACAATTATATTGTTGGAAAGGATTTAGAAACTTGCAACAAAATGCAATTAACCTTTAACAACACTTTTCTTGTCTTTGCCATGCTAAAATGAGGTTTTGGAATAGGGTATGGACATCCATTAAAGAACAGTGGAAAATGGTTATATGGGTTGTGGTTTATTTAGGCTTTAGACATGTCTTCTTTAGTGGGACTTTTTGGATAATGTAAATGGTGTATTATTATTATTATTAGAATGAAGAGATGGTCTATGCGGGTTCATGTTCAACTATCTCATTTATGCATGGTATGTCTTTCAATTACTCACCTTTGATAGCTTTCAAACAAATGCAATTGGTAGGGGAGAGGACCAATACCCGCACACCCTAACATAGAGACAAAATTATACGTCAGATTTCAATGATTTTTATAATTGTCCTCATATGCGAGTTAACACCTTAAAAAATATTTCTTGGCTTTTTCGTATTAACAAAACTCTCTATACAGATCATCGAATGTTGAAGGGTCAAAAAGTGGCCAATTTGAAGTGTTACTAATACCCACTTAAAGATGCACCAATAACCATTCACTCAAAATTACCAATACTTGTGGACGAATGTCTTACTAGTTGTGTAGAAACGTCCCAATAGTGGTGTACAACTAGGCCAATTATGAACCAAAAAAGCTAAAAAATGATTAGCTATTGGTACAGAAGGCGAAATAAATTTTTCATTAGGGTCTGGCTTAGAGGGAGGAGCCGTGAATGCAGGCGCGTACGGCCTTTTCCACAGGCCAGGAGAAGTGGTGGGAGAAAAAAATGCTTAGCACAAAACACATGTAAAAGGAAAAGCCACACCTGTCATTCGCACAGAGCCCAATGACCAGCTGAACGTCGTGAAAAATGAAGAGATGTACTCTGAAAAAACGCAGAGCCCCCAATAATCCATCTTAATTTCTTCAAAATATTTGATTATACTATTTTATTAATATTAATGTAATAATTCAATATTTATAAAAATCAAAAGAATAAATTAATATTTCTCCAAAAAGTTATATAATTTTAATTTTAAGATATATATAAGTTAGTTACTAATGGTATTCGCTATTTCATTTATGAATTTACATAATAATCTCAACCAAAAAATTTACATACTATTTATTCTTTTTCTATTTTTCTAGTATAAATTTTTGTTTGAAATATGTTCATAAGATTGAGTTGTAGTCAATGCTTTCTTATTTTCAAGTAAATTATATTGTGTATTAAGTAGGAGATATTTTCCACAGCAAGTCAAATTGTGATATTTCTGAAAATGAGGTGCAAAAAATATTTAAACTATAAAAATCTATAAAGAAAAATAATGTAACAATTTTGAAAAATATCTTATATATTTGTTTATAAATTAGGAATGTTGTCTGTCATAATGTTTTATTTTGATATAATTAGATATAAAGTTAGTTTTAAAATTATGGATATAGTTCTATATAATATATTGGAGTAAATGCAATTACTTAATGAACAAATTGTTCAATGGCTATAATTTATATAGTCAACTAAATATTATGTTTCTTGAAAAAGAATCAACATAATTTCCATTAGCTAAACAAATGAATATATTCAACATAAAATAAATTTGATGGTTAAAATAAATTCAACATATTTAATATTTCAAAGACAAAAATATTTAAAAAATTAATAGTAAAGAAAATTATATTTTTTATTTTTTATTTTAACATTTAAAATAATAATAATAATAAATCAATACATAACAATGTCTAAATGATAATTTTTCATTTCTAAGAATAATTTTTTAACATTATATATAAACATTGAAAAATATTAATGATTATATTTATACATAGCATAGCGCATATATATATATATATATATATATATATATATATATAGTTAGTCTATTATTTCTTAATTATAATAAAATATGTATTTTTAATTATTAGTAGATATTAATCTGAATAATCAATTCATTTAAGATATATATTTTACAAACTTTTTAAATTATTATTCTAGATAGTGATTATAGTTTATTATAAATTTGAGGGGATTTAGTATATTTTGAGATTTTTATTTTATTTTATTATTTATTATTACTTTTATCTCTTAAACAAAGCATAATTATTTGAGTTCAAATGATTTTCATGATCATTTTTAGAGTTGCACCAAGCCTATGCCATAAACAATTGTATATATTTTATGATAGAAAAAAATAAAACTTTTCATGTAAAATTTGTTTAATATGAAATTCTAATTTTAGTACCATTTTAAAATCATTATAAAATTAAAATTTCCTTACAACAATAATAATTTTAAAAATATTGTTTTTATAATATACTTTTTTTTTGTATTGAAAATAAGGAGATCATTACAAAATTACCGAAGCAAGTTCACAGTATCAAGATCACAAAACAGAGGCATTGCCTCAACCGAGAGTATCAAAAATATACAAGTTTCATGATATCATAAATAATAAGCAGAAGTTTAGTGGAGCAGATCATCAAAGATATCCACCCAAGCAATCCATCCCATGGTGCCCTCCATCCAAACAATGTTTTCCTGTTTCTTCACTTGGTGGAGCAAGAAAATCATGTTGTCCGAAGCAAACTTGTTATTCTTTTTTAGTTCCTGGTTGAGTTGTTTTATAGTTCTCTCAAAAACGTGCAAGTTGTCCATATGGTTCCTCCAGGCCTATCCATCCTCAAGCTCACATGCGAAGAAGGTGGCGTACCCATTCTTCAGAAGTCTTTTGAATTTTTCTTTTTCAACCCTCATGGTAATTTGCACCTGTAATTTTAAAAAATGTGAGACTTTTGAAAGACTCAGTAAGGACCCTGGGCATGTTTTGAAACCTTTCCTCATTCTTGCACTTCCAGATCTACCAAAGAATATTAGAAGAAAGAATATCTCAAAACAAGTTAGTATCCTTTTTAACACCATTAATATGTCCAGTAATGATTTCGAAAACATTAATGTCTCTAGGAAGAGTAAAACCAAACATGAACCAGATTTCTTTGGCAGAACAACAATAAAAAAGATATGTCTTCTAGTTTCAGGGAGTTTATAGATGTTACAGTATTGGGTTGTAGTGAAGTCTTTTCTGATAGGGAGTCTATCAAGAGTCAAAATCCATTTAAAACATTTGGTCTTAGGGTCAATGGGGCTTTTCCATAACCTCCCAAAGTTTTTCTTCCAGGAGCGGATATCAAGATTAGAGTACCAAAATTTATTGATATGGACCATGATGGAATCATTATCCCCAATCACACCATAAATGTTTTTGGCTTTGATTCAGGTTATAATGGTTCCATCAGGCCATTTAGCCTTCAAAATTCTATCTGAGTCAATATGACAATAGGTGTGAAGATCCCTACATGCTTTAGTGATCAGATTGTAAGTTATTTTCTGAGATAGAGGGATGTTAAATTTGATCCTTAATTCATCCCAACTAAGGAGACTGTCCTGCTCAAAGAGATCCATGAATTAATTGATGCCCATCTTATGCCAATACTTGGCAGAACATTCTTGGGAAAGGGCAAGGGGCTTACCAAAAGATTGCAAGTTCCACCAAATGGACCTTTCACCAAATAGTTGATTATCATCACGGAAAGACTTATTAGTAACATAATTTTTGACCTTGCTCCAGGCCTTCCAAATGGATTAGAAGACAGTCGAGCCTTGAACCACGACCGGAAAACACCCAAAGAGCAAGTCACTAAGAGGTAAATTTTTCCAAGACTAAGCATTCATTGGGAAACCTCTTTCAATATTACTCCTAACAAGAACATTCCAAGGATCATCCCCAGCTAAGGAGTGGAAGATCCATTTGGCAGCGAGGGCTATCCCCATAGTTTTAAGGTCTTTCAACAATTTGAATTTGATATTAAGATGTCTTTTTAACAATTTGAATTTGAATTGTAAGATTTTTAGTTGAAAATTTATTTTTATTTTTTAAAAGGAGATTCTGGCATCTCTTTCACTCAAAAATAGACTACAATATATGATCCAAAATATTAATGTTAAAGTTACAATTGCTAAAAGATAAATTTTTAATTTATATAAAATAATATAGATATTTAAATGAAAGAAATATTAATTTTTTTCATACTGTGCTTTTTTATTATAAAATGATTTTTTACACATAATACATTCAAATAAAAATTTGAGGAGATTTATTTAAAATAACATAATAAGATAATGAAAAAATAAATATCTTTTTGATTTGAATGATTGATTAGTTATATTAATTTGAACTACATTTAAGTCATTATTATTGATATTCTTATTTAATTGAACCCCTCTTCTTGAGCTTCCACCCATTACTCAACAAAAAAATAATAATAATTATTTAATTTTTTATAATATTTTATTTCAAGTGTAATTTTAATTTATTTAAGAATTTAATTATATTTACATTAATTTAACAATAAGAATTCAATTATATTTAGGTTTAAATTTACAATATTTTGGAGATACATTCATTTTTTCCCCTTTATCTTCTCACACACCCCCCTCTCTCTCTTTTATTTCAAACATAACAAGTAATGAAGTTTTATTGTCTTCCTTATTTGCTAAATGACCTATTAATTGACTCATGTCTTCTTCAAATGCATCCTATAAATACACCCATTTTTTCTTAGTTGACCTTCCATATTTCTTTGGCTACCCATTGGATACCATGATGCAATTGCTAGTTTAAATAATTCCCGAGGCAACTTCATAATTATCGCGGGGCAGGTTCGCGGAAGTCGGAGTTACGGGCAGCTTCCTGATCATTTCAGGGCATGTTGGTGGAAGATGAGTGAAGTGTGTGCAGCACTGAAATTTCCTTTTATAGGAAATGGGCCACGACTGCACTCTGCCTGTCTTCATTGAAAGTGCCACGACACAGTTAGGACGTTGCCTTTTTATTGGAAATTGGGTACAATGGTTTGCTTGTCACTGTCAATGTGAAAAGAGACGGTTTACTTTTTCCAAGGCATGTCATAGAGAGGAGAAGGCCTATAAATCTTTGTTGGCGTTTATAGATTTTTGAAAGTCGGTCTGGTGAGAATAGCAATGGATAGAGAATACCCATGTTGGCATTGTCACGCAGTCTACCCGTCGAAGCAGGCTCTTGGAGGCCATGTTAGAAGACATATCTCAGGCGAGTGCACCCTTTTTCCACTTTCTATTTCACTGCATTCTTATCTACTGTAATGTAATGTAATATAGTGTGAGTCTTCTATTATACGAGAATATGTTTAAACCCATTCATTCCTAGGATTGTATAACATTTTCAGGATTCAACTGTGATGTTAACAGAAATGGAGCAAAAGAATCCTTCTGGAGACGGCAAAGCTCCAGCGTGAGTAGTAGAGAAGTGGCATGCTTAAAATATGTTTTCTGTTTTCGTTTTTTTCACAAGGAAATCTTATTTCTTCTTCTTTTCATTTTGGAAGAAATGAGCGACAGACAGGTGGAGGAAGTGACGATGCTGTTGGCAACGTGAAGCCTGATGATCGATCTCCACCGTCAAAGTGTTCGTCCGGTGGAGGAGGTGATGTGGAGTTGTGTTCATGTTGCCTTCCTCTATATAAGATATTAACTGAGCTCCTAGATTCTCAGGAGATTTTAAGAAACAGAATAGATAAGATGGAGCTCCACATGAGTAATGTTGTTGGTAAAGAAGTAATGGGGAGCTCGGCGAACGATACGATGGTTTTCCGCTCGGAGAAACACTTTAAGTCTACGCCTTCTCTTGAGATTAATCGAAAAGCTAAAGACATTCGGGGTCGGAGT
>MU216211.1:7945-18182 GCA_018584345.1 Thuja plicata
TTGAGCAAATTGGAACACTCAAACATTCTAGTCAAACATATGGCATGGGCCTATGCCCACTTATATGTTATGTAATGGTGCAAGAGCACCCAGTGGAGTCGGCAATCAGCACCACCAAAAAAAAACATTTGTCTGTTTGTTTTCTTCAGTTTTCTTTTGGGTTTGATTGGTATCTCCTGTGTTGCCAACTCTGGTTTTCTGTTACATGTGATAAGCAAGTTAAATGTGGTGTCTGCTCTCTGCTGGTCGGTCGATTAAGACAGGGCCAATGAACCATTTGACAGAATGACTTATCAAAAAATAGTCTCAGGGATCCAATTGAATGAAGGGTGCACAAAATTGATTCGTCAAAAGGCTCCAGATATTTTCAGATCCAAATCCCACATACTTGACCAGCATCCTCACGGTTTGGAGAAGCCTGTCTTGAAACAGGGTACAGGCCTCCATTGAAGCCTAAAAGGATTTAGAAACTTGCAAACTAAAAGTTAAAACATTGATAAATCCCTGTTGAATATGTAAGCAAATGCGGAAGTGTAGACCTACCACATGGGCTGCAGCGTCCACCCAGCCAGTGCGAGAAAGGGAAATTTTACAACGGGAATGCCTCAAAGAGATGTCGTCACGTGGAATGCAATGATTGCAGCTTTGAAAAAAGTACGGATTTCGATCAAAACAGAGACATGAGACGAAACGTAATGATCTCTATTCTTGATCCATTTATCATTATGTCTTACTTGTTTTCTACATTCTTTTGCCTTATGTCCAAAGTGATTCCATGGATAGCAATATCCATAGAAAGCATGTTGGAGTTTAGATGTATGTGCTTGCCTCACAGGGAAGGATTTTTCTAAATGTGTCCTTTTTATTAATTAGAGATGTGTTTGATTTCTGTGGAACTTGATTCTTCTTGCTATCTTCATTTTTAAGAAGATTCATCAAGACTTCAACATATCTTTCTGGTCCTTAGTCTTTTGATTTCTTAGGTGACTCTTCTTGTGTTTTTCTACTGTCTCCTTTGGTGGGACTTTTGAGTGCATAGCTTTTATTTGTGAAGCCCGTTGGTGCATCAGCATGTCCTTTTGGTTTTTCCTCACTTGATTTCTTCTGAGCTTTTGTAGCCTTTGAACTTAGAATCTTCTTTGGTAGCCTCTTTGTTTTCTTCAAACCCAAGTCCAAACTTGATGGAAGATGATATTTGAGAGTTGATTATCTCTTCCAACAGTCCACTGCTCTTTTCAAACTGAATACTTTGATTAATTTTGACATTTGATTTCCCCAAATCCTCCTTTATGTAGATGATCTCAAGTTCTAACTTCTCTCATTCTAGAACCTTTTCCTTTAGTTGATTCCTTACCTCTTCCTCAATCTGCTTGGCCTCTTCAATTGGCATCTTCAAGTCCATGATCACTTTTTCTGATTTTTCTTTATTTCCTTGTCTTCTTGACATTTTGATTTTAACCTTTATAATTACTCTTTTTGAGTTTCTCAATCTTACTGTAGGCGTGATCAAGTTCCTCCTCAAGATTTACTTCATCATCTTTGCCATAATCTTCTTCCTATGTGTCAGATACTTCTTTAAGCTTTCCATCAAAATGGGACTCCTTTGCATTCAATTCATTGCTCAAGCTATTGCTTGATTCATGTTTTGAATTCCCGACCACATTTGATGATTTGAACGTTGTCCACCTTTTAGATGAATTATCTTCTTCTAACTCCATTTCAAGATTCTCTTCCCCTTTCAACAATTCCTTTCTTTCACTCACAAGGTCATTCTCCATTTGTCACTTCACCACTTGCATTTGGTTCTATTATATCAATACAATCTTCACTCCATACAGAATAGGTTTCTTTTTCAAAGAATTCATCATATATTTCGAAAGGTGTTTCTTTTATCACTTCAACAATTGTATTTAGTGCTTTGTCATCAATACCCTTCTTGGTATTTCTCTTCACCAAATTTCCTTTTGGTTATTCTTTATCCAAGGAAACCACTTTGATACCAATTGAAGAGCACACGGTTAGACTGATACGGGGGAGTGAATTAGTATAACGACAAACTTTTAGTTTTCCAACTTAATATACTTAATATCATAAGCATATAACTTAATCTCGGAGTATATTCATTGCGCATAAATATTCACATGAGATATAACTATTATATCACACAAATAGACCACAAGATACACATGGAAACCCTAATGGGAGAAAACCAAAGCTTAATGCTTTTATATAATTCTTCTTTTGCAAAGTTTGTAGGCACCAATCTAATAGAGGCACCAACCCCTAACTTAGTTTGTGAGCACCAACCCACTGGAAGCACCAACTCCCACTTGTGAATTTGTAGGCACCAACCTACTAGAGGCATCAACCCCTCATTCAATTTATGAGCACCAACCCACTAGATGCACCAACTCCCACAACTGAATACATATGCACCAACCTATTGGAAGCACCAACTCCTACAACAAAAGTTCCACCTTCTATGTTGCTCCTTCAACGAATGGACATTACGATCTTTTCAAATAATATCTGCTGAAATAGTCAGCAGTCTTGAATGTCTTACATAAATAAGTAAACTTCATTATTATCTTCATAATTCCTTCATAGCCACATTGTTTCTCTTCTTTAGAAACCAACTTCCTTTCATTATTCATAGCACGTGCCTTTGTGCTCATTTCCAAAGTCTCTTGCAACTTCCTCGTATAGTCAAATGACTTTGGTGAAGACTCCTCCTTTGACATCAATTATAGCAATCTATCCATGAACCTTTGACATCAATGACAACATGATACGCATTTCATATCAGTGAAAAGCTCTAACAATCTAGTCCATAATCCTGTGACATCAATGACAAAATCTAACAAACACAACTGAGTGCCCTTTACATCAATGACAATATTTCCAACAATCTCCCCCTTTATCATTGATGGCAACATATTGTTTCTCCTCTCTTCTAACTCTTATCCTTGATGAAACTTACCTTTGTCAAGGATGAGTTGGGCATATCAAATGCTGCTTCAAGACCAAAAAGAAATGTCAATAAGGCACATGAAACAAACATTCAATGTTAGTGACAACTCTGTTTTTTAGATAACAATATGAACAAGCCCTCTTCTTAAAATAAAGCATAAGGAAAGTCAAAGTAAGAGACAACCATGAATGCATAGCATTATGCTTTGCTACAAAACAAAACTAAAGAGATAAGTAGGAGAGATTTTCCACAGCAAGTCAAATTGTGATATTACTATCAGGATTCAACTATGTAGGTTTTGGGTCAAACTTATTGATCCATATTTCATGAGTAGTGGTTCACAAGAATCCATCTCTCATGAGAATGAATGGAGCACTTAGCACTAATTGCATCTAGGTGATGCTCACAGAGGTGAAGCATTGGGACTTATCGAGGTCACCCATCCCAGTACTACTCCATCTCAAGCGCGCTTAACCACAGAGTTTCCTCCAAGGTTAAGCCCACTTTGCTTGCAACCCCTTTTGCAAAACCTTCAGCAAGTGTTGTGCCTTATGAACCATTCATTAGAAAGTCACTTAAGCTCATCAATTCATAAGTACGAAATATTTTCCACAACAAGTCAAATTGTGATATTGCTATCAAGATTCAACTGTGTAGTTTTTGGGTCAAACTCATTTATCCATGTTTCATGAGTAGTGGTTCACAAGAACCCATCTCTCATGAGAATGAATGGAACATTTAGCACTCATTGCATCTAGGTGGTTACTGGTTGCCACCAAGTAGAAAGGCGATTAAAATCAAATGGGTTTGTAAACCCATACTAAAGGTGGATGATTCTTAAGACAACCATCAAACAAGGCTTGTAGCAAAGGGGTTTGCTTGAAGAAACATCTGTGCCTACCACTATACTGAAGATACTCAACTTAATGACTGCTTCTTAGATTTGTTAGAAAATATTTATATGGGTGTTAAAAACTTAAAAGTGCCTCTTAGAATATTGATTTAAAGGAAGTGTACATGATGCAAGGTTTTGTCGCTGCTGACAAGACAAAACTTGTGTACATGTTGGTGAAAGCACTCTACGCAATTGAAGAAAATGCCAAGACCACAGTACATGAAAATGGATCAGTTTTTTACTATTCCTTCATATTCCAATCTTTATCTCAAAAGTTTGGTGGATTACCAATCTTTCTTACTGTTTATTAAAATAAATTAATCATTACTAGAAGTCATACAAACATTATTATCAACATAAAATCATATTTTTTATCTGCTTTTAACATGAAAAGTTTAGTCAAGTAAACTATTGTTCATGGATTTAATTATTGCTAACAGATGGGATATTTACTTATTAGCAAAAGCATGCAAGAGAACTTAAAAATTAAAGATGTTATATTGTGGAGCCAATGATGGCCCTATTGAGGCTCTGTCAGAACTAAGATCCTCAAGTGAATTCTATTAATGAGTTTACCAAATCATTTATTGAAAATTGGTGGGCAACATAGCATATATCTCTCCATAGACTTGATATTTCCTTGTTAGCTATGTCAGCAGATTTTTGCATTAAGTACAAAGTCTGCTCGTTGGCAGGCAGGAAAAAGATATCTTCAGCTACATCTAAGGCACACTGGAATTTGGAGTCTGGTAAAGTGTTTCTGATGATTTTCACATTGAGCCAGCTCAATTGATGAGAACAATTTAACCACAAGATATATCTTTAGTCAAGGAACCAGTGCAATAGTTTGTGTGAGCGAAAAATAAAGACTGATACTTCTCTTCAACACAAACAAATTAAAAGGTCATTGTTTTTGCTGCATGTGAGGCACTTTGGCTCAGGGCAATCTTGAATGAAAGTTGCAATCACATCAGGAGAAGCCTATAAATATATATAATCAAATGCTCAAACTAGTCAAAATCTAGTATTTCATGCACATACCAAGCATATAGAGGTTCAGTTCATTTTATCCACTCTGATGTTTGGAAAAAGGTCCTACTGAGTTGATATATTATCCAACTCAAGATCAAGCAGCAGATATATTTAAAGAAATTTCCCCATGGTGAAATGTTTACTAAATAGAAGAATAAACTTTCATGATTTCATTTCCAACCATTAACAAAAGGTGCTAAAATAGTCAATAATATGTACTTATAAAAGTACATTAACATAGGAAGTAAATACACTATTGAATGATAATATTGTAATTGTATTAATGTTTAGTACAAAGGTGTATTAATCAACCCTGTATATAAGGGTTAGTTGGCCATTACTTGCTTATTTGTTGTCATTTTATCAGTGACCAGGAGTCAGGACATTAATCAGGAGGAGCTTTGGATAAAATCCTATCTGTCTTGCATAATAGAATCTGTGCACCAAAGAAATTGATTACAAGAGTGGTGCAACTCTGCCTCTGAAAGTGCAGTCTCCATCTTGCAGATTTGTTTAGTAAGAGCAGTTTCATTTCTCTTTTATCACCTATGTTATTCCTAGATATGAAGAATAAAGAGAATCCACCTAAAACTGGGACACAGCAAGAAATCAAATAGCAACAATGGGGTGCATTACTAAGCTGAGATCATTGTTTGGGATACTTTAAGCTGTTCTTTTAATTTCCTCTGAGCAGAGATCAATATTGATAAATGCTAATTGGTCAAAGAGAGTTTCATTTAACTGCCAGAAGACTGGGCAGTCTAAGTTTGTTTCCTAACTATTTTTTTTGCATGCACTGAGAATATTTTGTTTGTGGAAACCTTGAAACATCAAGTCTTTGCCACACACCAACTGACCTGATTAACTGTGTATATTTGTTTGTCATCCAAGATTCTAGAAATAAGCATTTGCAGATTTTTAAGTCCTTAGCCAGTGAGCTTTCATATGTGAAATAATCTCAAATACATCAGCTCCCAGGCTTTTTTTAACAAGAATGGAGCTTAAAGTATATATAATTGATAACTTTTCCCCCACAACCCACTACTGTGCCCAAAATTTAGTAACTTTTTCACATCACCAATTCCCTCCATCCCAGAAACTTGGAAAAACATTGGTTATCTCTCTCCCTTTATGTATTCACACATTATATTTCTGATGGACTCAAAGAATAGGATAACCCTTTCTCTCTCCATTTTCTAAGTTTGTATGATATATTTGCTATCTTTTGGGGAAACACTGGTTATCTCTCTCGCTTTATGTATTCACACATTCTATTTTATGATGGACTCAAAGAATAGGATAACAACCCTTTCTCGATTTTCTGAGTTTGTATGATATATTTGCTTTCTTTACTCTAGCTTAGCATGTTCTGAGTATATCATTTGATAAAAATACAGCAGAAACAATGGCAGAGCATTGAACAAAGAATGCAAATAGTAAGGATGTGGATGATCTGGACATTTAGTGACAAATCATGGTATGTACAATGCTAATAGTGCTTTAATAGCTAAGCTGCAATGCAATAAATATATAAATCATTACGGACCTTCATATATAAAGTATTTCATGCTCTTTGAGAAATTAATTGCAGGAAATTTTGCAGCTTACCTCCACATAAGGTCTTGATTTCCTCTTCAACTTTGTTTTAAAATTATCTGTGTCAATCTTTCTTTGAGCTGACCCTGACTCTGTCCGTGACTTCTTTGTCTTCACAGTCCCAACCATATTCACATCTTCGGCATCTTGATCCATGTCATCTGTGTAAATGTGTTTTGTAGAAGGATTAACAGAAATAATAATTACAATATATTAGCAAATATTGAGGATGATAATCAATTTACATGATGCAAATGTTTTATTTATCTTCACATTTATTTTTGACTGATATTTGCATTTATAATAACTATTGTTTTCCCAAAGAATTTGATAAAATAGAGCAAATTTTTATTTTCCATAGCACACAAATCTACAATGACAGCAATTCTATTATCTGTATACTTCTGGTAATACTCATCACACTTTCTACCTTCATCTGAAATTGATGGACTTTCATCAGCAACACCCGCAACAACAAAGTCTTCAATGTCATCTTCTTCCATTTCATAGTCTTCCACATACTCTATTTCAGGCTCCAGCTCCTAATAAACAAAAGAATGTAAAAAGGTTGTTACTGAGCAAAAAACAGCATCAGCACTACACATCAAAATGATGGTCAAAAAGACACAAAGGCAACTATATACACCTGACGCAATCAGACAATGGGCCTACTGCAGAGACAACATCAAAAATATAACAAAACAGTGCTACAAACCTCCTCTGCATTGTCTTCTTCCTCACTAGCTGCCTGCATTTCCTCCATTTCTAGGACCTTCTCATATTCTTTGACAGGGAAATTGTATATGTCACCATAAGTGCCACTTTGTAACCTTTCTATAAGTTCTTTCTCAATGGCCTGGTCAAGATTCGAAATTATCAGCTAACTAATAAAAAAGAGTATAATAATATCCACACAAGAAAGAACAATGCATGTATCCTACTCTATCTAGAACGGCTGCAATTTCAGCTTTTGCTTCTCTCCTAGCTTCTCTCTTTCTCTGCTTAGTAGGCATAGTCATGACTTTCTCCCTGAAAGACAAGAACCAAGAGGCATAAGGAACTACCACCATTTTTTAATTCCCTGTATATATAAGCATACAAATTCTCTCAGAACATTGAGGTAATTAATTCAATATCTTAGAAGGTGAAAAAATATGTGCTGTGATAATATAGGGTATAGCATATCAATTATCATGGGTACACTTAAGGTGGTCCGTGAATGGAAGATGAATTTGAAAGAAATTATTAGGTATAGCTCATTTACAGTGTTTACAGTCAACTTTGACCTTTGAATTGCTTATTATCCTTGTAAGCTGCAAGTGTGAAACAGAAATCCACAAAAAATTTACCAAATAATGTCACAATGGAAGAATCAAATGGAAGCCATTAAAAATGGTTTTGAAGAAAAGCTGCCCAATACAATTAGTCTTTCCTAGTGGAATCCAGTGCAAATCACCAAGATAGGCAAGCTACATCAAACTAAATCACTAGATATTCACATATGAAATGTCAAATAGAGGTTGGTAAACTATAAGTTAAACAAACAAAAATAATTATAATCGAATGTTGAACATGAATAAACTATATATTTAATTAAAGAGCCCGAAACTGGACCAACAATGCTGCAAGAATAAATAGTATATATGAGAGAATACATGAATATTTTGGCACCATCTGAAAACACTGCAGGGGTACTAAATATTATTTCTACTGCTTTGCATAGCAGTGATTACAAAAGTGATTCCTCACAATGATGTCATCACCTATGGGTTCCAAAACAAAATCAAAGATATTCAATCACATCAACTCTGCCAGAAGATTCTCGAGATCTATATTCCAACACATTCTAGCATATATTACTTCCTTTAAATTTGTATAGATTAGGCAGCATCAGTGATCACAAAAAGGAAAAGCAGTATTCATTTGTGCGACTTGAGATTTCACAGGCATCTGAGCATCACTCATTTCTGGTGTCTGACAGGAATTCCACAAGCGTCTGAGAACCCATTCACAAGCACATAAGGGCCCGTCCCATAGCATCTAAAAAACCCCGTTTATTGGCACCTGAAAACCGTTAAGAGTTTTTAACTTGAGGTGTTCAGGTAGTGTTCTCATGGTGATGCCACAAAAGTGACAGCAGCAGATCCAGACCTGTGTGCAACAGAGAGATCAGTGGGGAAGGGACATGGTTATATAGAAGAATAAGGCCCAACTCCACAGTGAACTTCTTTGAGATTAGCAGACTCAAGTGATTTGAAGGTGTAGCTCAGTCTTCACTACATTGATCTATATTCCAACACATTGTAGGATACATTACTTTCCATATTACTGGTTTCTTGCAGTACTGGGCCCAATACAAGACTAAATGGATTCTGTTACAAGAGTGAAGCCTGGTTTGCATACAAGATGGCTAGGCAAACTCCTGCCACCCTAGGTACCATGTGGGTTCATCTTTGACATTATGATGCGCTTCCAATCACATTTGCATTCCTAGCTGCATTTCATGAATGGAAAAGTGTGTAATGTCCCTTATGAGGCTATTACTATAATTTGCCCTAAAACCATAAATCTAATTAGAAATAAGAAATGTAATAGACTTAAGAGTATATACTATAAATTTACCAATAGAAAAGCCCTCTAAAAATATTAACATTGGTTTGTGTCCTGCAATCATGTTAGTCAACATTTGAAATGTAATCCATGAGTCCAACTATTTTCACAAGGGTTAGGAATTCAATAACACAGAAATACATATACAATCAATAACATTAATAATAATCCAAAGCATATTCCTATAAGGAATTAGATAGAAACTTCGCAAACTGCAATCCCAAGGATAGTTATCCTTGTATTGTGAGAGCATGGGTGGAATATGGTCCACTCCATCCCTTAGTTCACCTTGGAGGCACTCCATCCTCCTTGATCAAGCCTAGGAGCACTAATTAGCCTCCCAGTTCATGAAACTTAACCCCCAATGGGTGCCATGCTTGATAAGAGTATGAAGACTACCTCCCTTCACCAAGCCCAGGAGCACCCATACGCCTCCCAGCCCACAAGCACTCCATTTTGGGGTGGTGTGCTTAATGGCGGGTATGGTGGGCCTTCACTTCTCGTGAACTCGAAAGGTTGATCAACCTTCCTATTTTGCAACCATTTCTACCAAATTCAAAATAGATTAACTATATGAATGTCCTCACCAGTGTTACCCGGGGACACATTTCCGGCATTATTTGACCCATCCAGGTTACTTGGAAACCCGTCCCCTGGCTGTCCCATAAAATTAATTTAAATAATATTTGAGTTTTGATAATTTATTTGATTTCCACTCTCATGTGAACTCTCAATTTATATTATTTAACACAAACGTTATACGTTAAGGTTCTATAATGTATATAAGCATGCTTTATCCATGTTTTCATATGAATATTCAAAATTTCCAGTGTAACATGGGCATTGGGGGACGGCGGGACAGGTTTCCGGGACGGGAAAACAAGTGCTTCAATTTGGGGATGGTGGCGGGGGGTGTTGGAATATATTGTACATATAGTACTTGAAATGCTAGTTATGAAATAATGTATAATAGTATAAGAACTTAAAAATTATAATACCAAATAATTGAACATAACAAAATTGCAACGTACCCAATACAAAATACAGTATACTTGAACATTGAACATTGAATAAAGATGATTACAATGAGTAGCATGATAATATGATATCAAAACAAGTACAAAATGTCAAAA
>MU216220.1:29461-42627 GCA_018584345.1 Thuja plicata
TCAGTAATATATATATATATATATATATATATATAGAGAGAGAGAGAGAGAGAGAGAGATGATTGGATTTTCAAAGAAATTAAAAGATACAATCTGATCATAAAATTTAACATGGTATCAGAGCCAGGTTCCTTGTATAAAGCCTAAACCGTTTGAAGGAAGATCTGATTAGATTAAAGAAAAATTAAGATCAGATTTTTCAAATCTATAATTCTTTTGATGTGTAATTGTGGATGAGGAGATAAATAGAGCCGTAGGTGTACTCCAATCATACAAACCCTAAAATTACCTTGTCCATCAAATCTCCGCAGATCTTAGCGATGAGGGAAGTTGTTCTCACTTTGTACCTTAGGTGTTGGGAAATTAGTTATTCACAGCCCCCAGTTAGGTCGCACATGTATACGAGTTGTTTAAGAGCATAATGGAGAGTATTTGATGTCATATCATCTAATGCTGTTAATAATGCCACTTAATGAAGCCGAACCCAAATTCTATGAAGTACTGCCATTGTGTACCCATAATCCACCTTGACAATTACTAAATTTGGTTGCCAAATTTGCAATCTATATTGATGAGAAGGCTGTCATATCTGCCTACACCAGATCTTGTAGTTTGGAGTCCTGTTTAATGATTTCGGGAGGTGTGAGTGACATCATATCTTGGCCATCACATGCAAAATTAGCAAGGTAGTCTGCCACTGAATTCCCCTCACGAAGGGTATGGGATATGTAAATTACATCAAAGGAGTCCAAATGTAACCTTATTTGCTAGAAGATATATCCTAATTTCCAGTTGTGTGTTTCCCTTTTTATGTAGTTATTAATAATGATCAGTGAGTCTGCTTCTATATGCAATCGATTAAAACCTCCTACTTTAGCCAATGTGAGACCCATGAATAAACCATGTTCTTCCGCCATGTTATTTGTACCACAAGGGAGAGGGAAAAATTTTAATGCTTTAATATTATTGTGGATAAAGTACTAATATTTTCTACATCATTTTCCACCTTCATAATCAAACCAAATATCCGATTTAAACTTATTTAATGTATACATTATTTATAAGTTTAATTTTAATTATTTAATTAATATAATTATTTATTTATAGTTATTTGAAGTATTATTTKCCTTTTTCAATAATTCAAAAAGTAGACWCTAATTTTATCAGTTAGAATATAATCTTGATTGCATTTGTTACTTATTGTACCTAAAAATAAACTTAAATAGATAGCATAATAAAGATATAAAAGAATAACTATCACCAATAATATGTAAACAATTAAACAATTGTCTTTTAATATATTAAAAATAAATTTCAACAAATAATCTTTTGTCACAATAAAGTACTTATTAAGCTTAGTATGTTGTTTAATTTAAGATTAATACCTTAAATTGAAAGGTTCTTAAAAAATCCATCATGGAACAACTCTTTTTGAATGCAATGCTCAATTATAATTGATGCAATACCCCCATCCTTGACTAAATTTGGTGGAATGGATACCACCAATCCTTGACTGTTTGCTGAAAAGATAAAGTTATTCGATAGTATTTTGAAAAATCCTTTAGTAGAAAGATATTTTAGAGTGAGAGATAGAAGTTGCATATTTTTTTGAAATTTATTGTTAGTACATTTTCCTTAATAATTTTTTTAAGTGGGTACATCCTGAAAATCAAATGCCTATTTGTGCACGATACATAGCGTACATTAAAATAACTTAAAATACAAATTTGTATTTACAAAACTGTTAAGAATCAAGTGTAGAACAATAATATATATTTTTTAAAAAAATTGGTCATAAAATCCCATTCAATCCCATTGCTGATAAGATACATGAGAAAAGAAAGCTAATAACACTCAAATGTTTTGAGCGATGGGAGAGGATTCGAGCAGGAGTGGAGAGCATTCGAGCGGGAAAATGGTGTTTCAAACTGCGAGTAGGTTTCAAGCAGTTTGGGTGCTGGTACTGGTTCAGGTAGTTTCCCTGGTCATGTGCCTTTGGTTATGGGGACGCTTTCTTTCCCAGAACTGGATAAGGTGTCAGTCACTCCGGTGGCGGCACAAGTTTTTCCTTCCCTGGGCAGGGGTAACATGGGTACTCCCTCAAAGGCAGCATTAAATGGGGTTGTACCTATTTGTGTGGTTGCTTTAGGAGAAGGGCCCAGTCCGTCTCCTAAGGTGATGATTGTTCCTTCACAGGACTCACTAGTGGGATCAAATAGCATTCCAGCAGCTAGAGATGCCAAAGTCAACCCACAGAGCCCTAAAAAGTGGTCAGACCTTGTGGGAGCAAGAAAGGAGGTTGATTCCTTTTCCTCTAAAGAACCGGTTAAAGCATTTCTTCTAGAGGGAGAAGTTGCCATTTTTATTCAGGACACAATGGTTGATCGATCTATTTTTTCCATGGAATTTATGCTGGTGGGTAAGTTTCTCAGCCCCAGACCTAATATTGAAGCTGTCAGAACTTTTGTTTCAAGGAAATGGGCATTGAAAGGTCATGTGGACATCGCGGCCTTGCCTAAAGGCTTTCTATCTTTTTCCTTTTCTAATAAGGAAGACCAGGATTATGTTTTGTGTGGGAGCCCCTGGATGTTTGGTCAAACGACTGTTTCTTTTAGAAAATGGACTCCCAACTGGAATTATTCTGAAGAATTTTTTAAGGCTATTCCTGTCTGGGTTAGGTTTCCTAGCTTACCTCTGGAATACTGGAATGAGGGAGTCTTTAAAGGATTAGCCTCATCTTTTGGGGGAGAACTAATAGCAGTTGACCCCATGACGACGACCAAATCCAGACTTGTCTTTGCAAGAATCTGTGTTAATCTTACCTAGTTTGACAATCTCCCTTCAACTATTAACATCAACTCTAAACTGGGTCAGTGTAAATAGGAGGTGTACTTTGAATCACTTCCATTTTCTTGTTTTGTTTGTCACAAAATGGGTCATTGGGCAAAACATTGTCCAAAAAAAATTCCCAAGGTTTCCTTGCCAGCTGTGGCTGAATCAAAAAGACAAGTTTGGAAAGAGGTTAAAGGTGTCAATAGTAGTAACAACGAGGCTTCGAAGGAGATATTGGAGTCTAATGCAACTCCTATAATGGAGGAAGGTGAAATTTTTGAACCAGTATCACATGTGTTGGCCTCTGTGGAAGTCTTTGATAAGGTGGCTGAACCTAATGAGATAATCCAAAAGATCCTGGCCCCCTTAGAAAACCCAGAAGTTGGTTTGGGTCTTCCTGTTGAAGCATTAGCTCAAATGGTGGTGCTAGCTCCTTTCCAAGAAGAGGTTTCAAGTCTGAGAATATCAGAGGATAAAGTTCCTGTTGATAATCTTAAAACTGATGAAGATGATTCATCCTCTGTTCCTGACACTCTATCAAGTAACATAGATGAAGATGCAAGTGAGGAACCTAAGGATGGGATAGGACCCTGGATAGTTCAAACAGGGAAGAAAAAGAATAGGAAAGAGAAGAATAAGGAATTTTCCACTCTAGGATCCAAAGGAGTCACTACTCGAAGTAAAATTGATGGAGGAGACAAGCTAAAAGCAGATGTTGGATTCCATAAAAAGACCCAAGGTAGATATTCCAATAGAGAAGTCAGAGAGAGAGAAAGAAAAAAGGATATAGTGGATGGTAAGCAACTTGCTATTCAGGGTACCTGTACTCCAGTTAAAGTATGAAGTACATCTCATGGAATATTAGAGGGTTGAATGCCCCTCATAAACAAGACATTCTCAGGAATTTTGTAAGAGATCATAAACCAGATATTATTTTTGTCCAAGAAACTAAAATGAGTAAAGAGAAGGTGGAAAAAATTAAAAATTTTAAAGATAATGGGGTGGCTGGATTAAGCTCTGAAGGGGCCTTGGGTGGGGTTGCTATCTTCTGGAACTTGAATAATGTTAGGGGTTATGTAGTTTTAGAAGATTTAAACTACCTTAGTTTAAAATTCTTCCATTTCAAGATGGATTTTGAATGGGCTACTACGACCATTTATGCCCCCAACTCTAAATCTGGTAGATCTCTTTTTTGGAGGAAAATTGATAACCATAGAAGAGTTTTTATGGATCTACCATGGCTGATTATTGGGGATTTCAATTTCCCTCTAAAAGACAATGAGAAATCTAGTAAAGTGGGTAATCAGAATACTTTGGAAGGGAGAATGGATCTTATGGAATTCATCAATAAACAAGTTCTTTTTGACATGGAGCTCCAGGGTGTTAACTTTACCGGGTCTAATAGAAGGATTGGCCATGATCTTATTCAAGTTAGATTAGATCGGGCTTTGATAAATGGTTACTGGCTTAAAAAATTTGGATGTACGTTGTCTTCTCTCTCGAAGATTGGATCAGATCACTTCCTTATTTGCTTCAATGCAGATCTAATTATTAAACAAGGTCGCCCGCCCTTTAGGTTTGAAAAAATGTGGGTGGACCATCCAGAGATGGAACAGAATATAAAAGATTGGTGGAAGGTTAAAATCCATGGCACTACTATCTTTAGAATGGTTAAAAAACTTCTTAGTGTAAAACAAAATGTGAAGGTTTGGAGCAAAATGGTTTTTGGTGATATTTTTAAGGCCAAAGTTTAGCTTAAAAAAGATCTAGATATTGTTCAGGAAACTATACAATAGATGGGATTAACGATGGAACTCAGGGACAAGGAGGAAAGCATCCTGGCTAAGACTCATAACATTATCTCTAAAGAAGAAGGTTACTCGAGGCAGAGATCTAGATCTATTTGGCTCAAGGCTGGAGACAAGAATACGAGATTCTTTCATTTATCTGCCTCAAAACACAGAGCTATTAAAAAAATTTCAAATCTCAAATTGGAGGATAAGGAGGTTACCAATGATAAAGAAATTTCTGAGGCTATGATTAATTTCTTCTCATCCTTACTCTCCAAAGATCCTAATCTTGACATGGAAAACGAAAATGCTCTTCTTGTTAACATTCTGGCCATTATCAATGACGCTACTAATTGTGCTCCTGTGGCTATTCCCTCTTAGGAAGAAATCAAGGTGGTGCTTTTCTCTTTTGAAGGTGACAAATCACCTGGCCCGGATGGGTTTCCTATGTTTTTTTTCCAGAAATTTTGGCATTTTTTTGTAGTAGACATCTGTAATGCGGTCAAAGAATTCTTTGGCTCTAAATCTCTGCTTAAAGAAATCAATGTGACCTTCATTTCCTTGATCCCTAAGAAGTCTGATGCTGATTTGGTGGATGCTTTTCAGCCTATCAGCCTTTGCAACTCTGTGTAGAAAAATCCTTTCCAAATTTCTTACCTCTCATCTTTTGTCTCTTTTGCCCCAGATTATTTCCCCTCAACAAAGTGGCTTTGTGCCTGACCGACAGATTCTTGATTCGATTTTGAAGGTTCATGAGGTTATCCACTCTACCCAGATCTCTCTTAATTCTAGTTTTTTTCTTAAGTTGGACCTTTCTAAGGCCTATGACTGGGTGGATTGGGATTTGTTGATCAAAGTTCTTAGATCCTTTGGTTTTGGAGAAATTTTCCTTCAACTGATTTATCAGCTCATTAGCACTTCTTCTGCTTCCATCATGATCAATGGCTCTCCTTCAAGGTTTTTCAAACCTTCCAGGGGATTAAGGCAAGGTGATCCTCTCTCTCCTATCCTTTTCTATATTTTAGCTGAATGCGTGGGGCGTCTTTTTCAGAAGCTTGCTGACAATGGTTCTTTTAAAGGTCTCTCCCCCTCCTTCACTTCCAGACCTTGCTCGCATGAACAGTTTGTGGATGACACTATCATTATGGGCTTCTCTTCTATTCAGGAAGCCAGGACTATCAAATCTGTTTTTTCTACATATTCCCTTGGTTCGGGTAAAAAAATCAACTGGGATAAGAGCTCTTTATATTTTATTAACACTCCTATGGAAAGGCAGCATAGAATTGCTAGAATTATTAGTTGTAGAATTGAGTCTCTTCCGGCTACCTACCTTGGTCTCCCTCTTGGTCTTAAACCCACAGATTCTTTCTAGGGAGGTATTGTTGATAGATTTAATAGGAAGTTGGCTGGTTGGAAAGGAGCCATCCTGAGTCAAGCTGGAAAACTTCAACTTCTCAAAGCATCCTTACAAAGCCTCCCAGTCTATGCTCTTAGTATTTTTAAGATCCCTAGTAAATTTGCAGATATCATTGAAAAAATTCAGAGAAACTTTTTATGGTCAGGTGTGGAGGAGAAAAATATATTTTCTTTAGTGGCATGGGACAAGGTCTATACTCCCAAAAAATAGGGAGGGTTGGGCTTACGCCCTATAAGAGCTACCAACTTGGCCCTGCTGGCTAAACAAATTTGGAGAATTTTTGGTTTTAAAAGAGAATGGAATGATATTATTCACAAAAAATACCTTTTCTCCTTTTCCCATATTTCAGAATTTTGGAAAACTAATCTAAAAGTGCAAGGATCTTTTATTTGGAATAGTATTTAGAATGCCAAGGAAGTGGCTTTTAAGGGAGCTAGGTGGTTTTTAGGTAATGGTAGAAAAATCCGATTCTGGGAGGACTGCTGGATGAAAGATTATCCTTTAAACTCTGTTACTACTTTTCAACCTTTCATCAACCAGTGTATCCAGAGATGTGGAGAAATGGTTTGGAATTACTCGAGGAATGGTTCATGGATTGACTTGTCCATTGATGATGAGTTGCTAAAACCCTTAATGCTGGATCTTGCAATCTGGAAGGTTAAGAGTTCGAGTGAAGATTCGCTCCTTTGGGGAATTCTTCCTTCTGGATCCTTCATGGTGGCCTCTTGTTTGGAGCTTCTATTAAAGAAACCAAACCCTCTCCCCTTCTGGGCTCAGGTGTGGGACAAATCTTTAATTTTTAAAATAAACATCTTTTTCTGGCTGGCTTTGCAGAACAAAATTCTCACAATTAATAACCTCCAGAAAAGGGGAATAATGTTGACTAATAGTTGCTTTCTATGTAAAAAAGCTGAGGAAACTATTTTTCATCTTGCTATTGATTCTAGTTATGCTTGAGAGGTTTGGAATGGATTATTTCAATGCTGGGAGATCAACTGAGTTTTCCCCAATAGATTAGAAAGCTTTTATATTCAATAGCGAAAAGTCATTTCCCCTATTGATCAACACCTATGGAACATCATCCCTCCACATGTTATTTGGTGATTATGGAGAGAATGCAATGAAAAAATCTTCAGAAACATAGAACTTCCTCCAAATGTGGTTGTTGAGAAGATAAAGAGAAGTATAAAGGAAAACTTCAAGGTGTTGTCTGGTAGAATGCTGGATTTCAATGCTGGTGACAAGGTTATGAGATCTTTAATCCATAAACAACATCCTAGGGAGAATGCCATCTGGCTTTCTCCTCCGCCTGGGTGGATAAAACTCAATTTCGATGGCATTGCTAAGGGTAACCTAGGCACAGCTGGCTGTGGGGGCCTCATCCGTGATGACATGGCAAATTGCATGGCAGCAGTGGCATTACCTATTGGGGTGCAAACCAACCACATGGCGGAGGCTATGGCCCTTCTTCAGATGCTAAAACATGTCAAGAAACACATGGCACAGAATGTGTGGATCGAGGGTGATTCACTCAATATCTTAAAGTGTATTAATGATAAGACAAAGCCATCATGGACAATCAAGGAAATCACCGAGGAGGCTAGAATCATAATTAATTCCTTCAATCAAGTCATAATTTCTCATGCCTATAGAGAGGTGAATGGTACTGCTGATGAGCTGGCCAACTTTGTGGTTAATGCCAGGGATATCATGACTTGGCATGATCACACTAATCTGACCATCGATATCAAATCCAAGTTGGCCTTCAACAGATCCTGAAGCATGAGGGTTGATTGGGTGTACCTTGAGAATCTATGATGATTAGACACTTTTTAAAAAATCAGAGATAAATGAGGACGGAAAGTGGAGTCTTTCCCAAGAACACTAATTATAGACACGAGCTAACCATTGTTAACTTCAAAGTTACCAATTTTCAGAATGACCATATTCTCTCTACGTTTCATTCCTTTTTTGAGAACTGTGTGATCATGGGAGGAGGGTTTAACCACAAAGAGCTGAAGGACTATGTTAAACGGAAAAAAATCTCAGAAGCTTGGGAAATTCTTGAGAAGGGTGGTCTTACAACATACATGGAAAGATTGCATGGGGCTAAAGATAGTGCTACTAGATTATTTGTGGACTCATGGAAAAATGGGACGGTGACTATTCTGGGAATCACTGTTAATATCACAGAGGATTTTATTGTAGAGATTACTAGGCTTAGCATGAAGGGAATAAAGTTCTTTCAGGATAGTAAGGTTTCTCAAAAGGCTATCCAGCGTTATCCCAAGAATAAAGAGGAGAAAAAAAGTCTTGTTAAAGAGTCTGGGGGATGCTATGATGTGGATTTGTTCAAAGATATTTGGGCTACTATTATGGTGGTGATCATGGAGTATGTTACCCTGGATGGTAGGTTCAAAAGAGCCCATTCTTACCACTTTGTCTTGCTCTGTCATTTTTGGCATAAAATTAGGGTTTGTCTGCCTTTTTATATTTTACAATCTCTCCGCTCTAGCATTGTCCAGTTTAAGAAAAAGGAGAAGAAACCCATTCTACATGAAGGGTTGATCCTTTTAATTGTTGAATATATTAAGAAGAGGGCCAATGCTAGCCCTGTCTTAACCCTGTCCAAATTTGGTTCGGGCAAGAAAAGAATTAGGGATGGGAGTGAGAAAGAAAAGAGCTCTTCTAGTAAAAAAATTAAGAAGGAGAAGAAGACTACTATGGATACAAAGACCTCTGTAGAAAGTGGGGAGGGCTATGACCACATGGCCGATTCTACAGAGGAATAAAGTTACTCTGCTTCTTTGGTTTTGAACTCTATTTCAGAGGAAATGATGACATGGATGAGGAAGTGACGGGTTCAATGGACAAAGATAAAATTTTGGATTGCAGGAAAAATAGAGAGGATAATAAAGAGGATGAGGAAGGCAAGAAAGTGCATATTTTGGTTGAGTATGATAGTTCTATAGACCATGATGTACTGATCTCATCGAAGATTGAAGTGGTTATGGAATGTGGTCAAGATACTCAGAAGGAAGATACGAAGGTGGAGAATGTTTCCCCTGTTAAGGAGTCGACTTTACTTGAGAAGGAGACAGACAATGTCCCTGGTAATTCTTAGAACATTCCTTTCATCAAGATGGTGGATCTACAGGAAAGAAATGTCCAATTACTTAAGGATGATATGGACGATAAGATTGATCCACCTTTCGGGGTTCTCTAAACTACCAAAGTTGCCTCAATGTACTCATTTCGGTTAATTAAATGGGTATTTCAAGAGATCAATAATTTACACCTGAAGTATTGTTCCATTGCTACTAAGGTGGCTTCTTTGCAGACTAAGATGAAGTCTAGCCCTAACATCAAGGTGGACATGGTTACCAATGATGAGGTTAATAATTTCCAGCAGTTACAAGCCAGAATGGAAACCATGGAGAGTACTATGAAAAAACATATGCTTGACTACAACAATTTCATGGGGTTAGCTATGGAGTGTTTCTTGACCATAAAAGTAGAGCTAGATACTGGGTCACCAGGTAACAAACCAGAGAACATTACTGTGAACCTGGATGAAGAAGGCCCTGGAAAATGCATGAGATCAGCTCGTAAGAAGAAAATTCATTATAGAATCCAAGAACTCTCAGAGTTCAGTGTTGCGATAAAGAAGATATCTGAAGCGAATCAGGAAGCCGCTGAGGCTTGTAAGGAGCTGGTCTAGTGCTCTAGCTACTGGGTTTAGTGGTTGGTCTTTTTTGCTGGTTTCTGTCTTTTGGTTTCCTTTCTATTTTTTTTTTTTAACATCTACTGCATACTAGTTTTTTCCAATCCTGTTCTGTTTTGGGGTGCTTCTCTATTTTATTTCTATTCCTAGCTTGTAAGGGGTTTTGGGTCCCCATTTAAAACCTATTTTCCCTGCAATCAAAAACACTAAAAAGGGGAGATCGCAATGTGTCCAAATGTTACCTACAAAATAATGCCTCCCTCACTAAATGTGCATGTCTCTAAGAACTATAGCTCGACACTGGAAAATGAATTAAATGATCATATCTAAATGTTGTCAAAAAATGCAAAAATCTTATATGGTTAGGAAGCTCAAAAGAGATGTGAAATTACATAGGTTCTTTTACAAATTCCCAATTCATGATGTCTAAACCTGATAATAAAGAAGTTATGAAACCTGTTTTAAAAAAAAAAACATGTGAAAAAGGAGGGAAATTTAGGGAAGTGAAGCTCCCAAGCCTTAGCCATGTTATCAAATCCTAGTAACTAGCCTTCTTCTTGCCTTACAAATTTTCAAAACCTATCTGTGATCGAGTTTTTTAATTTAGCGTAAGCCATTCGTGTTAGGGGTGTTTTTCTATTTTTTCATGTGGCTAACCACTTTTTTTGCAAATCATCTTGATGCACTTACCCATAGTTTAATTTTGACTAAAGTTGGTTTGTGTTTTTATGAGGAAGTATGGGCCATGATAGTTCTTTATGAAAGAGCAATATTTTCATGTACCCATCGACTCCTTTCATTGATCTAACCATCTAATTTCTAAATTTATTTAATAAATTTTGGATTATATAATCTTCGTTTAATAATGGGAAACCTAGGTTTAATTTAATAATTGTAATGTTTATGATTTTTTCAAAATTAATGAAGCCTCTAATTGTTTTCAATATAAATTTATGAAGTTTAATAGGATGGCATATTTATGTAACACAATCATTCACTCTATCAATATCTTATCTTCTCATGTATGCAAGCATAGCTCATAAATGTTTGAGTTTCTATTTGATTATTTTGAATGAAACATTGTAGATCAAACATTCTTTTAAAAGTACTTTGGATGTCACATAATTAGTGTATATGATTGTGTTTAGAAAGCAAGCTAAGAAAATGAGTGAAAACCTCATTAAATAATAATCATCAAGTGAAACCTGAGGCCCAATCTCTATTTTCAATTTAAAAGTGTGAACATAGGGTCATGGGAAGGTAACAATTTAAGGTTTAATAAAATCATTGGTTGTGTAAGATGAAGTGACTCACGCAAAATAAATGAACCAAAATGGTTTCTATTGAAATTTCAACTATTTTTCTATAAAAATTTATAAATACTAAAGCCAATTATGATAATGATAAATATTATAGAAGGAAAGTAAAAGTCATATCCTTATGCTTCGAGGTAATATTAACTCTTTATGTTAGAGTTCACAATACACCATCTACAACCTTCCTACAAAGAAAATAAAAATCTTCACCACAAAATAATCATCTATCAGTTTTTATAAATTTGAATTCTATTTTTAGTTTAAAATATAAATTTTCCATAATCGTTCATTGTTGTCGCCAATTGCTTCTAGATTGGATTGTGTCTGATCTTTTTGCATCAATGTTTCAGATCACACTCTGTGATCCATCATCAAGATGAAAAAAAGCTCAAGGAGGTGAAAGACTTTGGGAACTCTAATTCTATTTTCATTCATTTGATTCCCATTTTTATTTTGACAGACTTTTTGGATGCTACGCATGTCAGAAAAGAATATAGTACATTCCCTGGTAGATAGAATAAATGTAATTTTGGTCGCGTCTTCGTTGTGAGATGTACTAAATGAAGTGAGAGAATTCTTTTAAAGAATTTTATTTTAAGATAGACTATTAGGCATTCTATTAGTTTATCTTTACTTTAAATTTTTTTTATTGAAGTTTGAGGGTTTTTAAAATGTATTATAATATGTTTTCTTATTTCATATAATATTTAAATGATTATTAAAGTTTAAATTTTAAAACTTTAAGTTAGAATTTGATGTAAATATAGATTTAAACTATATTAAGATTATTTTCAGATAGAATATAATTGGTGAAAATAATGTATAAATATTTATATTTTTATATAATAATTTCATTTTGATAAATTTGTTATGTTTTCTCTATATACTAATATAAATATTTAATTTTATATATTTAAAATATGTGTGACATATCTCTTTATAGTAACTGATTTATGAATAAAATATCTAACATATTTTTAATTTATAATTTTAACAAACTGTTTATTTTCGATTGAGGTTAAAACAATTTTTGAAGGGAACAATAACCCTGTACAAAAGGTGCTAAAGATAAGAAGGAAAAAACACTACCAAAAGCGAACATACAAAAAAAACAATAGCTCGGGGTAAAAGATGGATACATTAAAACCCCCTCTCTGCACTTACAACTAGCCAAAAGATGAAACACAGACAAAAAGATTACCAGCCACAAAACACAGTTAAGTTTGTTTTTCCATAATCTTAGTAGAGTCAATCATAACATTTTTATATTTTTCAATAGCCTCTCTAAGATATTTTATTTCCTTTGTGCTACCTTATTTCACCTTTTTAGCACTCACCCTAGTACGAGTTCCTAGGCAAGAAATGATGGGGTCTATAGAAGTATCATCATCCACTGTAATGGCAGTAGTGTTCCCATCCAGCAGTGAGAGAAGCGCCCTTAAGTTGCTATCAGTCACCTTCATACCTTCATAGTTATTTTTCATCATACGGTTGAGAGTATCTTCAATACTCTAAATGTGAATTTCATTCGTATGCTGGTAGAAATTAACCTATGCATTAATCCTAAGTTCAAGCTTCTCCAACAGTCTTTTATCCACTTCTTCCTCTTGGGTTTCATTGTTCTTAGTAGCCTTATTCACTGGTTCTGCAATCAGAATAGAAATATTATTCAATCTATCATGGAGATCATCATACTTACCATTGATGTCTCTTATTTCATCAAGACACCAGGAGTTCAGCTGATAGTCCATGTCAACCCGCTCTTTAACAACCTGCATAAACCTTGTAGGTTCTTGGATTTTCTCTGTCTCATTTTCATGGCTGCCACCAGCTTTCTCATTTTCTTTTTTGTTTTTCCCCTCAATTTTATTACCCTCTAATTTTTCAAAGGTATCCCTGGAAAGCTTACCCTCATTAGACTGAGACTCGACATAATTCACCAAAATAGGAGTATTGTCAGGATTAACCTTCTCTTTAGTTTTCAAGCTCGACTCACTATTCTTTTTCTTAGGGATTTTAGTTCGCACCTCATCTTGGGTACTAGGATCTTCTGGCGTCTTGTTGCCTTCCTGTCCTTACATTTCCAT
>JAGRRI010065982.1:0-14584 GCA_018584345.1 Thuja plicata
GGATTGAACTTGAACCTTGAACTTCACAATTCAAAGTTCAAAGTTCAAGGTTCAAAGTGCGAAAGTTTAGAATTCAAGATTCCAGCCGGTTCAAAGTGTAATGTGATTTCCGTGTCATGAACTTTGAACTAAAAATTGTCAATGTTCAAGTTCAAGGTTCAAAGTTCAAAACCTCAGAGTTCAAAATAGAGGCTCAGAGGATGTGTCATCAAACATGAACCTTGAACTACAATTTAAAAGTTCAAGGTTCAAAGTGAAAGTTCAGGTTTGTAGATACAATAGACTACCATTCCAAAAGTTTGGTTTAACAGTTTGAACATTCTTCTTTGGCACTTTCATGGCATGTGGCATTAATTATGAGACCATTAATAATAAAATGGAAATCTATTCCAGGTCATGTTTTATTCTTTAAATGGAGATATATGCAATTGTGAAATTCTTCTTTTAACCTGAATTTGCTGATGACTGTAAAATAGTCATGTTGCGGAGTGAATAAATGTCAACTCCACTGTTGGATCAAGTGGAATTTTAGATATGTTTTAGAAAACCTAGTGTTCCAAATTATCACTAGAAGGATTTTCGAAATTGTGTCTGGTTGGAAAGATATGAATAAAAAAGTACAGGTCAATAAAACTAGACATATTTCCATATTTTCTGATGATAGAAAATTTAGTCTCAGTACCGGGCCCATAAATCTCAACTCAACCGTTGGATTTTTCTCAATTTTGGATATTTTGTTCAAAGGCAAGTTGTGCAAATTCTCATTGAAGAGATTTGAAAAATGTTTTTTGGTTTGTGAGATATGGATGACTATGTGTAGAACTGTCAAACTACCAATAATATTTTGGTCCGCCCAGCATCAGATATCTGTTTTAAATTTTGATTTAAAACATATTCAAATGCCACATGTACAATCATTGTTAAATACATTACTTTGACGATTGTTATGGAGAAAGAATTATTTGAGAGAAGTAGAGGTTTAAAATTAAATGCACTATATAAAGTGAGTAAGAGACACATTATAATAATTCTCATTAAGCATTATTATATTTCAGTTATGTAACTGAATAACGATCCCATGGAAGTATTTATGGAAATTTTTCCATGAAGAAAAGGGTTCTTATTTTCTACAGGATTTTGCTGGCTGCAAGGGAAGGAAGAATATTTTATGATTATAACAGGAGAGGAAGAGGAAGATTTTATTTTTATTTTTGCATACTTTTTTTGGAAATGTAGGAGTCAAGTAATCCGTTGGTTTCTATGTTTATGTATTTGAAATAAATGGAAATAGATTTCCAGATCTTTTGATCTGAGCATATATTTCTTTTGATCGGAATTGATATGTTTGTCACCCTCAATTACATTTCAAATATTGTTTTGTTTTATCTTGGTAAAGGTGTGTGTGTTATGAAATTTGTGGGTTTCATGCATTCATGTAGATGAGGTGGAATGTTAAATTTTTCTATATTTCTTTGTGAATGAGGAGGTTAACTATATGAGTCTATGTGCCACATATTTGATTTAATTTCTAGACATTTACAACCAAATCACATTAATCCTATGTTTATGGGTGAATGTTAGTGTGCCTTCGTGTCTTCTAGTTAAAAACAAATTCATTTATTTAATCCATTGTAAATCTTAAGAGGGAGTTGTAGCTCTCAATTAGGAGAAATATTATCAATTCAATGATAATCTATCCAACTATTGGTGGCATTTTTTCTTTTGTCTGGGCATTATGAGTCTTATTTGTATTTCTTTAAAAGGACAAATTTTTTCACTAACACTCATAAAGGTGATTTCTCTTTGAGTGTTTTTACTGATGTAGATTGGGTAGGAAACATTAATGAAAGGAAGAGTACAAGTGGGGAGAATTATTCCTAGGAGGAAGATCTGTGTCATGGACAAGTAAGAAGAAAAATTGCATCTCCCAATCTACTGTAGAAGTTGAATAGGTAGTAGGAGCTATCAATTGTACACAAATTACATGGATGAAGCAGATCCTAGAAGGTATCAAAGAGAAGGTAACTGAATCTATGACTATCTACTATGATAATACAAGTGAAATTTATATTTCAAAGAATCTAGTAATGCATGCTAAAACTAAACACATTGCAATCAAATATCATTTCTGAAGAGAGCAAGTGCCTGAAAAGGTAGTCAAATTGGAATATGTGCCAAGCAAGGAGCAACTAGAAAATATGTTCACTAATAAATGACCTAAAGATGCTTTTTTGTATATGAGAGGTAAGTTAGAGGTTATTACCCTACTTGGGAGACATTAATATTGTTTTGTAGGAATCAATCCAGTAGACTCATTGAATATCTTTCACTACTGGGTTGATGTTAAAAGGGACTACTCCTTAGGGGGAGTGGTCAGAGGCAAAGGAAATATGTTACAATAGTAGGTGACCTAAGTGGCACATTTTCAATTGTTTTCAAATGGGGGGAAGACCAGAAGAAAGAGAAGAACTGGATACAGGTATTCGGGAGAAGTTCAAAGGAAGACTTTGAAGGAGATAACCAAGAAGATCAA
This sequence comes from Thuja plicata, assembly GCA_018584345.1. Classification (NCBI taxonomy): domain Eukaryota; kingdom Viridiplantae; phylum Streptophyta; class Pinopsida; order Cupressales; family Cupressaceae; genus Thuja; species Thuja plicata. The sequence goes on from JAGRRI010065982.1 coordinate 2,534, forward strand.
GACAAGAAGTTTGGTGCATCAGCTAAGGGGGATGAATTCTTATCTGATCAATGTGGTGTAGTAATAGATGTCAAAGGGGGGCATTGGTGGCATAATTGATGCATATATTTTTGAGTAGTTATTTGTATAGGTTTGATGACATGAAGATCATTTATTGGGTTGTCATTGATGTCAACTTTGTATTGTATTTGTTGGTAGTGTTCCTGATGTGCTGCTAATTATTTGTGCAGATGAATTCTATGTTATATTAGGAATTGGAGTGTGTGATTGAAAACTTGGGAATGTCTCTAGATGCATTATAAATGACCACATATGTTGGGAACAAACATAGAGCAAATTATGATTGATTGAAGAGCAACAAACCAGACAAAAGAATAAATAGTGATAAATAGTGAATGATTTGATTGTTTTATCAAACCGCTATGGATCCAAGTGTTGTGTTCATGATATGTTTATCTTGACTAGGACTTTATATTGATACTTTAATCGCAAAAGGATTGGAGTAATGGAAGGCATTCCCTCAGTTGACAGGTGGTCATTCTATGCCTAATAGCTAAATGTTTGAACTAGTTCGAGCAGTTGGTGTTAAATCAATGTGCAGTAATGATGTGATTAGTTGTAGTGGATGTTTTTATGATCTACGTATTTAGATGACATGGAATAATAGATTTTTAATGATGATTTTCTATTTAATTTTTTAAGGTGATCTGATTTAAACAATTTTTGGAAGTGTGGTAAAGAAGTCAAAAATATTTTAATGTTCTTTACTCAAATTGGTATGTGATAAATATTATGGATGACCTGAGTTTGTAATTGAATGTTCTAGAGTGGTAATACATTTTAGGGTTCAAGGATCAAGTGGGAAAGATTGTAATACATTTTGTAAGGCAGTTCAATGCCCTAGTAGACATATAATGTGTGTGTGTGTGTGTATTGATGACATGTAACTGATTGAATGTTTGAAGATGTTAAGTTGATGATCATGCAAGGCATTAAATCATTTAATGTATTGTATTTTCATTGATGTCAACTTGATATAATCTATATGGTCATGGAAATGCTACCAAAGACTTCAAAGAATTGATGAAACAAGGCTATGCTATCAGTAATGCATACAAGTAAAGTACTCACTAATTTATTGTATACACTGACAAAGTGCACACTAAAGGTCAGAGTAAAAGAGAAAAGTCACAGTGTTAACCAACAAGCTAATAAAATACATTATTGATGAGAAAATTCACAATGTTGCCCGATGAGAAAAGAACAGAGTAACCCGATGGAAAGAATTACAGTGTTTCCCAATGGAAAAGACAAGGATGGAGATCCCAAATAAAATTGAAGCCACACCAACTAAATAGTCAATTATCACTGATGACTAACTAAAGTGTTGACTGACAAAACAAAGAATTCAGAAATGACAAAATGCTTAGCTGTCAAGAGCTATAAATAGACTTAAAAAATACTTATCATTGTTTTAATCAGCCAAATAAAGCCGAAGATAAGTAATTGATTTAAAGCTGATTTCTCTAGATGTCAAGAAGATCTCTTTGGGATAAAACTCAAGTTTGCTTTTAAATCTATTGGCAAGAATTGTGGATCACGCCAACAATTAAGAAATACAAGAAAAGATAAATCATGTCTATTTAGAGACAAACCCAATTCATTACGAATTGGTGTGTGAGGTGAAAGAAAAGAGGAAAGATGCTAAAGAAAATCTGAAGGAGAAGAAAGTATTCACTTAGTCCTGATCAACAAGGTGAGGAAAGAGCTATATTCTGCAGACACCAAGGAACAGTGAGACAGCATCACAGAGAAGAACAGAGTGGAGAAAAGGTATAGAATTGATTATATTGAACAAAGAGGTAATGGAGTTACAATAGATCTGAAAATTTACAATTGAGTTGTATGTATGAACAGATCATTAGTGTTTCAGTTTAACCATTGAAGCATCAATTCTCTTAACCAAGCAGGACTTAAATTTTTTTTACAATTGAGATACATCCCAAGGAGTATCAAAAATTTTGATCATAAAAGTAGCGTTGGATATGCCTGATACGTATTGACAAGCCAAGTGAGTGTTTGATCAAGGATGGTAGCATTAGATGCCAAATACTAGGTGACAAACTATCTTTTAAATCCTCTAACAAGGTCACACCTAACAGTGTGTTTGTAACCTTGAAAAGGGTTGGCTCCTAACAGAGCTCACTTCAGAAGAGTGAATTTGGGGTACTGGTCACAGTGGTTTTTCCCTTAACAAGATTTCCACATTAAAATCCATGTGTTATGTGTTTATGTTTCATTACTTTACTGTTTTACATTTCACATATGCAATTTTGGATTTATTGGTATACTCTGCATATTTACTATATTTCGATAAATAGTTAACTCCTTATTGGTAATCATAAAGAAGAGATATTTAAAAAGAAATCCGACAAGTAGAAAATTGATAAAAGTATTTCAAGGCATTCATCTTGTAGGATAGAACATAACTAGAGACATAATTTGTGGTTATAAGTTTTAAGCATTGATTTAAGGATTAATTTTTGAGGCCAATGATTCACCCCCCCCCGCCCTCTTAGTTATTACTAAAAACTGGTATCAGAGCTTGTGTGCTTAGATGGAAGGTTTCAAGACCTAAGCTAAAGATCACAAGATGAATAGATGAGATGTGCCCAAGTTGAACAAAGATAATTTTGCTTCATGGCAGAGCAGAATAAGACTCCACTTATCAAGTATTGGAAATTATGTTACTCAATACTTAGATACTAAATATGTGTTTCCCAAAGTAGCACCAACAGTTGAACATATGAGAGAGAAGCATGAGCACAATTGCATGATGATAGAGCTTTCTTCCTCACTCTCCGATGTTGAATTTGAAGATGTCAAAACCTGCAAGACTACGAAGAAGATGTGGGACAAATTGATGCTTGTACATGGTGGTGACAAGAATGTTTTGAGAGCCAAGGCAGAAATACTTAGAGGAAAGTTGGATGAACTCAAAATGAAAGAAGGTGAAAACATCACTCAGTAGAGCACAAGAATCAAAGAGGTAGTCAATGATATCCGAGGAGTTGGAGGTATACTATAAGAAGATATAGTGGTAAGTAAAATTCTAACAACCTTATTACCTACTTATGCTATTAGAGTATCTTCCATTCAAGAAATGAGAGTAGTAGAAAATAAAAATGTTACTCTAGATAGTTTGATTGGAAGAATCATTTCATTTGAGATGAATAACTTTGATAATAGTGTCTTACTAGACATATAGTCTACATTCAAATCTTCTATGAGAATAAGTAAATCAAGTCATAAACACACTATGAGAAAAGATAGTTATAGTGAAAGTGAAGAAGAAGATCTTGATGAAATTGAAGTGCTTATGACTAGAAGAATGCAGAGAGGAAAAGGTAAATACAAAGGTAAATTACCACCTATTTGTTTTAATTGTAAAGAGATTGGACACTTTGCTGCAAGATGTCCTAATAGGAGAAAATATGACAGAAGTAATGATAGATCATTTGAAAAGAAGTCTGATAGAGGTGATTACAGAAGCTACCGACAATCAGAAATAAGAGATAATAGAGACTACAAGGAAAAAGGAAAGAAGGCCAGTTACCTAGAAAACTGCAAAGATGACGATACTGACACCAAATCTGAGGAAGACATCAAGATGGTGTTTATGGTAGTAAAAGATGATTCAGATGATGATGAAGAAATGTATGTATAAATTGCACTCATATCTAAAGTTAGTAAATATGATGTCTAGATCATAGATAGTGGCTGCACTTACCATATGACCGGTGATAAGAAAAAGTTTGAGACTTTTGAATACTATAAAGGTGGTTCAGTAAGAATGGGTAATGACACACCTTGTCCAATTGAAGGTAGAGGAACCATAATGTTGAATAACCATATAAAATGTGAAAATTATTATTAGGTAAATGGATTGAATTATAATCTATTGATTGTTTCTCATTTAAATAATTTAGGTCAAAGAGTAGCATTTGAAAATAAGAAGGCAAAAATCTTCAATAAATCAAAAAATATGATTAGTACCGGTGAGCAGACAAAAGGTAACTTATTCTATCTGAATGATACTGACATCACTTGTTTGATTGCTACAAATGAAGACATATGGTTGTGGCACAAAATATTGTGTCATGTGAACTTTGACAACATGATAAATATTAGCAAAAAGAGAAATGTTAGAGGATTACCAACGATGACCAAGCCTGACAACATCATGTGTAAGAATTGTCAAAAAGGTAAGATGACAAAGTCTAGTTTCAGAAGAAAAACCCATACATCTGATGTCATTCTAGAATTAGTCCATACTAATTTATGTGGACCTATGAGGACAAAGATTTATTGTAAAGATAGATATTTTATTCTCTTTGTTGATGATTACTCTAGAATGATGACAATAATGTTTCTAAAAGATAAATCAGAAGCATTTAAGATGTTTAAATGGTATAAGGTAATGGTTGAGAAACAAAGCAGTAAAGAATTGAAATGCTTAAGGTCAGATAGAGGAGGGGAATTTATTTCAGATGAATTCACTAACTTTTATAATGAGCATGGAATCAAAAGATAGGTCTCTACACCAAGAACACCACAGCAAAATGGAATTACTGAAAGAAGGAATAGAGCCATAGTTGATTGTGCAAGGACATTGATGATAGAGAAAGGCATCACCCAAATCTTTTGGAGAGAAGCTGTCAGTACTACTATTTACACATTGAATAGATTACAATTGAAGAAAGACAACAAAAAGACACCTTATGAGCTTTGGTATGGATACACACCCAATGTGAGTTACTTCAAAAAATTTGGTAGTCAATTTTATATATTAAAAGATGATAGAAATGTAAAATTTGACTCCAAGAGTGATGAAGGAATCTTTCTAGGGTATTCTACCAAGAGCAAGGCTTATAAATGCCTTAATAAAGCCTCTAACAAAATTGTTGAAAGTGAAAATGTAAAGATTGATGAATTTGCAAAGAAGAATGAAAAGCAAAGCACTAAAGAACCAGAGGACTACAATAGGTTTTCTTACAATGAGGAACCTGACACTCTACCCAACCAAAAATGTAGAGCTCCCGAGCAACAGATCATTGCACCCGAGCATCAGGATGCAAATACTGACGATCAGAATATTGTTCAAGATGATGCACAAAGTGATGGGGAACAGAATGAAGAACAAAATGATGATCAAGCTGATAGACAATGAGATGAAACTATACTTACAAGATATGTCAGAAAGAATCATCCACAGAACTAGATCATAGGAGATAAAAAGGTTGGCATGAGAACCAGAAGTAAGTCTCTAAATACAAGATGTCTTATTTGTGACTATGAGCCTAAATCTGTCAATGTTGCATGAGATAATGATGAATAGATAAGTGCTATGAATGAGGAGATTGAGAAGATAGAGAAAAAAATACATGGACACTTGTACCGAGACCAGATGACAAGAATGTCATCGGTACAAAATGGATATTTAGGAATAGACTAAATGAGAATGGAGAAGTCACTAGAAATAAAGCAAGACAAGTATGCAAGGGGTATGCACAAGAAGAAAGAATTGACTATGGAGATACCATTGTACCCATTTCTAGGCTAGAAGAAGTGAGAATTTTACTTTTTTATGCTACATATAAAGGCTTCAAGGTATATCAAATGGATGTTAAGTCTACATTCCTAAATGGAATACTTGAAGAAGAGGTATACATTGAACAACCAGAAGGGTTTGTTGATCCAAACAAGAGGGACATGGTATGTAGACTACATAAAGCCCTATATGGATTAAAACAAACACCCCAAGCCTAGTTTTAAATACTTCATTCATATCTTATAAGTATTGGATTTGTAAGGACTAGTGAAAACAATAATCTTTTTTTAAAGGAAGATATTGATGCTAACATTTTGATTGCTGAGATATTTGTTGATGGCATCATATTTGGAGGCAATGATATGCTATGCAAATCATTTACAAAATAAATGATCAAAGAGTTTGAGATGTCTATGTTTGGAGAGATCAAGTTCTTTCTTGATCTGCAGATCATACAACAAGATGAAGGTATTTTCATTACACAATCCAAGTACATCAAAGAAGTACTAAAAATATTCAAGATGGAAGAGTCCAAACCAGTTGGAACACTGATGGAAACTAAATACAAGCTGACAAAGGAGGACAAGTCATCAGAGATAAATCAGACTTTGTACAGATCAATGATTGGAAAACTCATGTATGTTGTACACACTAGACCAAATTTTGAACATACAGTAGGAATAGTTGCAAGATTTTCTGCTAATCCCTGGGAATCACATATGACTATTGTGAAAATAATTCTAAGATATCTAAAGAATACCAAGGAATATGGCTTATGGTATAGAAGAGAAGAAAAAATCAAACTAAAGTTCTTTATCGATGCTGATTGGGCTAGAAATATTGGTGACTAGAAGAGCACAAATGGGGGAGAATTCTTTATGGGTGATAGACTTGTCACATGGATCAGAAAGAAGCAAGGATGCATCTCTCAATCTACTGCAAAAGAAGAGTATGTTGTTGCTACTACAAATTTCTCAAATATTGCATGGATCAAACAGTTAATGGAAGGTATGCATATAAAAAATTTTGAACCAGTAATTATCTATTGTGATAATACAAGTGCAATAAACATTTCCAAGAATCCAGTCACACATGCTAAAACAAAGCATATTCCCATCAAGTATCATTATTTGAGAGAACAATTTTAGGCAGAGGAGGTGATACTTGAGTATGTACAATCAAAGGAACAATTGACTAATATCTTCACCAAGCCACTTCCCATGGATACATTTGAGTACTTGAGAAAGAGACTAGGGGTCCGACCCTTGTCTACTGGTCAGTAAGCTGACTAGAAAGTTGCATCAACCTACATATTATCATAATATCATTCATGTTGATGCAAGTAGATAAATGGAATTCAATGATACATCTATATAGAACAAGGTATTTATCTACTCCGAGCACCAAGTTATTACCGATGGATTGGAAAATTCAAGGAATATATTATGGATAGAAAGGATCTGTTTGGCATCACTGTCAAAAGCTTGTTTGAAAAGGTGTTTGTTTGGCATTGCTATCGAAGGGAGAGAGATATCTCATTATCATACTAATAAAGGGGGAGATTATGTCCATTATCATCTCAGGAAGAGATTATATCCGTCAAAATATCCAAAGGGAGAGATGTAACAAGAAAGGGAGAGTACACAACAAGAGAAAGAATTGGTGACAAAAGACATCACAAGAAAGGAGAACAATCAAAGGGAGAGAGTTTGACACAGAAGGAGAACACATCACATTAGAGAAAGAAATATTCTATATCTATCCAGTGAAGGGATTGAAGACATAAAGAAAGCTGGTAGAATCAAATTAAAGCTATTTGAGCTTACCAAAAGATAGACATTTGCAATAGTTACATTAGAAAAGCTTGATGAAACTGAATATTTCATATTGTATTAGTAATAGTATAGTATGATAATCTAGTATGTTTTTATCAATGCCAAAGGGAGAGATTGATAACATGTAACTGATTTAATATTTGAAGATGTTAAGTTGATGATCATGCAAGGAATTAAATAATTTAATATATTGTATTGTCATTGATGTCAACTTGATATAATCTTTATGGTCATGAAAATACTGCCAAAGACTTCAAAGAACTGATGAATCAAGGCTATGCTATTAGTAATGCATACAAGTCAAGTATTCACTAAGTGACTGTATACACCAACAAAGTGCTCACTAAAGGTGAGAGTAAACGAGCAAATCCATAGTGTTACTCGATGAGATAATGCACAACATTACCGATGAGAAAAGTCATAGTGTTTCCCAATGAGAAAAGCATAGAGTAACCCGATGGAAAAAATTATAGTGTTGCCCGATGGAAAAGACAAGGACAGAGATCCTGATGAAAATTAAAGTCACATCAATAGAACAATCAGTTATCACCAATGACTAACTAGAGTCTTGACCGACAGACCAAAGAGTTCAGAAATGACAAAATGCTTAGCTGTCAAGACCTATAAATAGACTTACCGAATACTTATCATTATTTTAATCATCTAGATAAAGTCAGAGATAAGTAATTGATTTAAAGATGATTTATCCAGTTGGCAAGAAGATCTCTTTGGGGTAAAACTAGATTTTTCTTTAAATATATTGGCGAGAATTGTGGATAACGCCAAGAATCAAGAAAGACAAAAAAAGGTAAATCATGTCTATATAGAGACAAACCCAATTCATTATGAATTGGTGTGTGGGGTGAAATAAAAGACTAAAGATGCTAAATAAAATCTAAAGGAGTAGAAAGTCTTCATTTAGTCTTGATCAACAAGCTGAGGAAAGAGCTAGATTCTACAGACATCGACGAACAGTGAGACAATGTCATAGAGCATAACAAAGTGAAGCAAAGGTATAGAATTGATTATATTGATTAGAGAGGCAATGGACTTACAATAGATCTGAAAATCTGCAATTGAGCTGTATGTATGAACAAATCATTAGTGTTTTATTTTAACCATTGATGCATCAAGTCTCTTAACCGAGAAAGACTTAAAAGTCTTTTACAATTGAGATACATCCCGAGGAGTATCAAAAAGTTTGATCATAAAAGTAGCATTGGATATGCCCAATACCTATTGATAGGAAAAGTGAGTGTTTGATCAAGGATGTTAGCATTAGATGCTAGATACTAGGTGACAAACTATCTTTTAAATCCTCTAACAAGGTCACACCTAACAGTGTATTTGTAACATTTAACAGGGTTGGCTCCTAACAGAGCTCACTTCAAAAGAGTGATAATTTGGAGAACCGGTCCTAGTGGTTTTTACCTTAACATGATTTCCACATTAAAATCCATGTGTTATGTGTTTATGTTTCATTATTTTACTATTTTACATTTTACATATGCAATTTTGGATTTATCGGTATACTCTGCATATTTACTGTGTTTTGGTAAATAGTTAATTACTTATAGGTAATCATACATAAGAGAGATTTACAAATCAATCCTACAAGTAGAAATTTGATAAAAGTATTTCAAGGCATTCATCTTGTAGGAAAGAAGATAACTAGAGACATAATTTGTGGTTATAAACTTTAATGGTTGATTTAAGGATTAATTTTTGAGGCCACCGATTCACCCCCCCTCTCAGTTATTACTAACATGTTTATGTATGCATTTATATGTATATATGTATATACACACACACACACACATATATATATACATATATATATATATATATGGGTATGTGCAACATCATGGGCGGCCAAAAAGTGGCGATGTGAAAAAAATATACTTTTCACTCGTCCAAAAGCGCATGAAAGCACTTGTTGACTTTTTAGTAGGCCTGGATGTCAGTACACTTAGGAAAACCTAACACCAAAGCACAAGCCTAATTGGGTACCTGATCTTTTTGGGTACCCGAAATAAATCGGGTACCTGATTTTTTCATGTACCCAATTTTAATTTTTATTTTAATAATTTTTTTTCAAATAAACTTTCATAGGACCCCTTGGGATACACTTGAGTGTTCCAATGTGTCCCTTGTGTCCTAGTACACATTCACACATGTTAGGACCCCTAGGAAGACCCCATGACCCCTTTTGAAACATTGGAACATTCAAGTGTATGCCAAGAGGTCGTAGGACCCCTTGGGACACACTTAAGTGTTCCAATGTGTCTTCGGTGGTAAAAGAGGGTCCTAGTACACCTTATCATGTGTTAGAACCCCTAGAAAGTCCTCATGACCCCTTTCGAGACATTCGACCACTCAAGTCTGTTCCAAGAGGTCATAGGACCCGTTGGGACACAATTGAGTGTTTTAATGTATCAAAAGGGGTCATAGAGTCTTCTTAAGGGTCCTAACATGTGATAAGGTGTAATAAGACCCCTTAGGACCCTCTTTGACCCTCAAGGACACATTGACACAATCAAGTGTGTCCCAAGGGGTCCTACGACCTCTTGGGATACACTTGAGTGTTCCAATGTGTCGAAAGGGGTCCTAAGATCTTCCTAGGGGTCCTAACATGTGAGAACATGTACTAGGACCTCTTAGATCCCTCTTTGACCCTTGGGGACACATTAGAACGCTCAATTGTGTCCCAGGGGGTCATACAACCTCTTGAAACACACTTGAGTGTTCCAATGTATCAAAAGGGGTCATGGGGACTTTTGATTACCCCTTTTGAAATATTAGAACACTCAAATATATCCCAAGAGATCGTAGGACCCCTTGGGACACAAGTCAGTGTTATAATGTGCTCCTAGGGGTCAAATAGTGACCTAAGGGGTGCTAGTACACCTTATCACCATCGTAGGACCCCTACGAAGTCCCCATGACCTCTTTTGACACATTGGAAGACTCAAGTGTGTCCCAAGAGGTTGTAGGACCCCTCAAGACACACTTGAGTGTTTGAATGTGTTCTCAGGCATCAAAGAGGGTCCTAAAAGGTCCTAGTACACCTTCTCACATGTTAGAATCCCTAGGAAGACCCCATGACCCATTTTCAAACATTAGAACACTCAAGTGTGTCTTAAGAGGTCCAAGGACCCCTTGAGACACACTTGAGTGTTCCAATGTGTCCCTAGGGGTCAAAGAGGGTCCTAAGGGGTCCTAGTACACCTTATCATGTGTTAGGACCCATAGGAAGTCCTCACGACCCCTTTCAAGACATTAGACCACTCAAGTGTGTTCCAAGAGGTCTTAGGAACCCTTGGGACACAATTGAGTGTTTCAATGTGTACAAAGGGGTCATGGACTCTTCTTAGGGATTCTGATGCATGAGAATGTGTAATAAGACCCCTTAGGAACCTCTTTGACCCATGATGATACATTGGAAGACTCAAGTGTGTCCCAAGTGGTCCTATGACCTCTTGGGATACACTTGAGTGTTCTAATGTGTCAAAAAAGGTCATTGGGTCTTCTTAGGAGTTCTAACATGTGAGATTGTACTATGACCCCTTAAGTCCCTCTTTAACCCTTGGGGACACATTAGAACACTCAATTGTGTCCCAAGGGGTATTACAAACTCTTGGGACACACCTGAGTGTTCCAATATGTTCTCAGGGTTCAAAGAGGGACCTAAGGGGTCTTAGTACACCTTATCATGGTCATAGAACCCCTATGAAGTCCCCATGACCCCTTTCAATACATTGGAACACTCAAGTGTGTCCCAAGAGGTCATAGAACCTTTTGGGACACATTTGAGTGTTTCAACGTGTCCTCGGGGGTCAAAGAGGGTCCTATGGGGTCATAGTACACCTTTTTATGTATTAGGACCTCTAGGAAGACCCAATGACCCCTTTTCAAATAGTGGAAAACTCAAGTGTGTCTTAAGAGGTCGTAGGACCCCTTGGGACACACTTAAGTGTTCCAATGTGTCCCTGCGGGTTAAAGAGGGTCCTAAGGGGTTCTAGTACACCTTATCATGTGTTAGGACCCCTAGGAAGTCCCCATGACCCCTTTTGACACATGAGAACACTCAAGTGTGTCCTAAGGGGTCATACGACCCCTTGGGACACACTTTAGTGTTGAAATATGTTAAAAGGGGTCATGGGGACTTCCTAGGGGTCCTAATATATAATAATGCATTAAAAACCCCTTATAAATCTCCATAACCCCTTTTGACACATTAAAACTCTCAAGTGTGTCTTAAGTGATCATACGAGCCCTAGGGAAACACTTGAGTATTGCAATGTGTCAAAAGGGGTCATAGAGACTTCCTAGGGGTCCTAATGCATGATAAGGTGTACTAAGACCCACAAAAAGACCCTATGACCCCTTTTTACCCATTTGAATGTTCAAATATGTCTTAAGGGGTCCTACAACCCCATAGGACACACTTGACCATCCAAATGTGTCAAAAGGAGTCATGGGGTCTTTCTGGGGTCCTCGTATGCCTTATCACGCACTAGGACCCCCAGGAAGACACCATGACCCCTTTTTACCAATTTGAATGGTCAAGTGTGTCTTAAGGGGTTGTAGGATGCCTTAGGACAC
>MU216240.1:0-18174 GCA_018584345.1 Thuja plicata
TGTTCTGAGGTACCACATCGCTGAATCGTTCAACCATTTGATGATAATCAGCTGTAATCTCATAACAAGCTGTTCTGAGGTTCCACATCACCGAATCAGTCAACCGTTCAATGATAATGAGTTATAATCTCATAACATGCCATTCTAAGGTTCCACATCACCGAATCGATCAACCGTTCGATGACAATGAGTTGTAATCTCATAACAAGCCATTCTGAGCTTCCACGTCGCCAAATCAATCAACCGTTCGATGATAATGAGTTGCGATCTCATAACAAGCTATTCTGAGGTTCTACATCGCTGAATCGGTCAACTGTTTGATGATAATCAGCTGTAAACTCATAACAAGCTATTCTGATGTTCCACATCGCCAAATTGGTCAACCGTTTGATGATAATCAGTTGTAATCTCATAAAAAGTCATTTTGAGGTTCCACATTGCCTAATTGATCAACTGTTCGATGATAATGAGTTGTAATCTCATAACAAGTTGTTCTGAGGTTCCAGATCGCCGAATCGATCAACCATTTGATGATAATGAAATGCAATCTCATAACAAGCTATTCTGAGGTTCCACATCACCGAACCGGTCAACCGTTCAATGATAATCAGCTACAATCTCATAATAAGCTATTCTGAGGTTCCACATCGCCGAATCAGTCAACTATTTGATGATAATGAGTTGTAATCTCATAACAAGCTATTTTGAGGTTCCACATTGCCGAATCAATCAACCATTCGATGATAATGAGTTGTAATCTCATAACAAGTTGTTCTGAGGTTCCACATCGCTGAATCGATCAACCGTTCGATGATAATGAGTTGCAATCTCATAACAAGCTGTTCTGAGGTTTCACATCGCTGAATCATTCAACCATTTGATGATAATCAGCTGTAATTTCATAACAAGCTATTCTGAGGTTCCACATCACCGAATCAGTCAACCGTTCAATGATAATGAGTTATAATCTCATAACAAGCCATTCTAAGGTTCCACATCGCCGAATCAATCAACCGTTTAATGATAATGAGTTGTAATCTTATAACAAGCTATTTTGAGGTTCCGCATTGCCGAATCCATCAACCATTGATGATAATGAGTTGCAATCTCATAACAAGCTATTCTGAGGTTCCACATCACTGAATCAGTCAACCATTCGATGATAATCAGTTGCAATCTCATAAAAAGCTATTCTGAGGTTCCACATCACCAAATCAGTTAACCCTTCAACGATAATGAGTTGTAATCTCATAACAAGCCATTCTGAGGATCCACATTGCCGAATCGATCAACTGTTCGATGATAATGAGTTGTAATCTCATAACAAGCTGTTCTGAGGTTCCGCATTGTCGAATCGGTGAACCATTCGATGATAATGAGTTGCAATCTCATAACAAGCTGTTCTAAGGTTCCACATCGCCGAATCGATCAACCGTTCGATGATTATGAGTTGCAATCTCATAAGAAGCTATTATGAGGTTCCACATCGCCGAATCTGTCAACCAATCGATGATAATTAGCTCCAATCTTGTAACAAGCTATTCTGAGGTTCCACATCACGAAATTGGTCAACCGTTTGATGATAATGAGTTATAATCTTATAACAAGCCATTCTGAGGTTCCACATTGCTGAATCTATCAATCGTTTGATGATAATGAGTTGTAATCTCATAACAAGTTGTTCTAAGGTTCCACATCACCGAATCAATCAACCATTCAATGATAATGAGTTGCAATCTCATAACAAGCTATTCTGAGGTTCCACATCATCGAATTGGTCAACCGTTCGATTATAATAAGTTGTAATCTTATAACAAGCCATTCTGAGGTTCCACATCGCCGAATCGATCAACCATTCGATGATAATAAGTTGTAATATCATAACAAGCTGTTCTGATGTTCCACTTTGCCAAATCGATCAACCATTCGATGATAATGAGTTGAAATCTCATAACAAGTTGTTCTAAGGTTCCACATCACCGAATCGGTCAACCGTTCGATGATAATCAGCTACAATCTCAAAACAAGTTGTTCTAAGGTTTCACATCACCAAATCAGTCAACCATTCGATGATACTGAGTTATAATCTCATAACAAGCCATTCTGAGGTTCCACATTGCCAAATCGATCAACTATTTGATGATAATGAGTTGTAGTCTCATAACAAGCTATCCCGAGGTTCCACATCGCCGAATCGATCAACATTTCAATGATAATGAGTTGCAATCTCATAACAAGCTGTTTTGAGGTTCCACATCATCAAATCGGTCAACCGTTCAATGATAATCAGTTGCAATCTCATAACAAGCTGTTCTGAGGTTCCACATCACCGAATCAGTCAACCGTTTGATGATAATGAGTTGTAATCTCATAACCAGCTGTTCTGAGGTTCCATATCACCGAATCAATCAACCATTCGATGATAATGAGTTGCAATCTTATAACAATTTGTTCTGAGGTTCCACATCACCAAAATGGTCAACTGTTTGATGATAAGGAGTTGTAATCTCATAACAAGTTGTTCTAAGATTCCACATCGATCAATCATTCGATGATAATGAGTTGTAATCTCATAACAAGTTGTTCTAAGGTTCCACATCGTTGAATGAATCAACCATTTGATGATAATGAGTTGCAATCTCATAACAAGTTGTTCTAAGGTTCCACATCACCAAATCGGTCAACCATTCGATAATAATTAGCTGCAATCTCATAACAAGCTGTTTTGAGGTTCCACATCATTGAATCGGTCAACTATTTGATGATAATCAGCTGCAATCTCATAACAAGCTGTTCTGAGGTTCCACATTGCCAAATCGGTCAACCGTTCAATGATAATGAGTTTTAATCTCATGACAAGCCATTCTGAGGTTCCACATCGCCGAATCAATCAACCGTTTGATGATAATGAGTTGTAATGTCATAACAAGCTGTTCTAACGTTCCACATTGCCGAATCGATCAACCGTTCGATCATAATGAGTTGCAATCTCATAACAAGTTGTTCTGAGGTTCCACATCAATGAATTGACCAACCATTCGATGATAATGAGTTGCAATCTCATAACAAGCTGTTCTGAGGTTCCATATTGCCGAATCGGTCAACTGTTTGATGGTAATCAGCTGCAATCTCATAACAAGTTGTTCTGAGGTTCCACATTGCCAAATCGGTCAACCATTTGATGATAATGAGTTGTAATCTCATAACAAGCCGTTCTGAGGTTCCACATCGCTAAATCGATCAACCGTTTGATGATAATGAGTTGTAATCTCATAACAAACTGTTCTGAGCTTCCACATCGCCGAATCGATCAACTATTCAATGATAATGAGTTGCAATCTCATAACAAGCTGTTCTGAGGTTCCACATCACTGAATTGGTCAACCATTCGATGATAATGAGTTGTAATCTCATAACAAGCCATTCTGAGGTTCCACATTGCCGAATCGATCAACCGTTTGATGATAATGAGTTGTAATCTCATAACAAGCTATTCCGAGGTTCCACATCACCAAATCGATCAACCGTTGGATGATAATGAGTTGCAATCTCATAACCAGCTATTCTGAGGTTCCACATTGCCGAATCGGTCAACCATTCAATGATAATCAACTGCAATCTTGTAACAAGCTATTCTGAGGTTCCACATCACCGAGTTGGTCAACCATTCAATGATAATGAGTTTTAATCTCATAACAAGCCGTTCTGAGGTTCAACATTACTGAATCGATCAACCGTTTGATGATAATGAATTGTAATCTCATAACAAGCTATTCTGAGGTTCCACATGGCTGAATCGATCAACCATTCGATGATAATGAGTTGCAATCTCATAACAAGCTATTCTGAGGTTCCACATTGTTGAATCAGTGAACTGTTCCATGCTAATCAGCTACAATCTCATAACAAGCTATTCTGAGGTTCCACATCACCAAATCGGTCAACCGTTCGATGATAATGAGTTGTAATCTCATAACAAGCCATTCTAAGGTTCCACATCAGTGAATCGATCAACCGTTCGATGATAATGAGTTGTAATCTCATAACAAGCTATTCTGAGGTTCCACATCATTGAATCGATCAACCGTTTAATGATAATGAGTTGCAATCTCATAACAAGCTATTCTGAGGTTCCACATTGCCGAATCGGTCAATCGTTCAATGATAATCAGCTACAATCTCATAATAGGCTGTTCTGAGGTTCCAAATCACTGAATCGGTCAACCGTTCAATGATAATGAGTTATAATCTCATAACAAGCAATTCTGAGATTTCACATTGCCTAATCGATCAACCATTCAATGATAATGAGTTGTAATCTCATAACTTGCTATTCTGAGGTTCAACATTGTGGAATCGATCAACCGTTCGATGATAATGAGTTGCAATCTCATAACAAGCTATTCTAAGGTTCCACATCACCGAATCAGTCAACCATTTGATGATAATCAGCTACAATCTCATAAAAAGCTATTCTGAGGTTCTACATTGCCGAATCGGTCAACCGTTCGATGATAATGAGTTGTAATCTCATAACAAGCTATTCTGAGGTTCCACATTGCCGAATTGATCAACCATTCGATGATAATGAGTTGTAATCTCATAACAAGCTATTCTGAGGTTCCACATCGCTAAATCGATCAATCGTTAGATGATAATGAGTTGCAATTTCATAACAAGCTATTCTGAGGTTCCACATCACCGAATCGGCCAACCGTTCGATGATAATCAGCTGCAATCTCATAACAAGTTGTTCTGAGGTTCCACATCACCAAATCGGTCAACCCTTCAATGATAATGAGTTATAATCTCATAACAAGCCATTCTGAGGTTCCACATCGCCGAATCGATCAACCGTTTGATGATAATGAGTTGTAATCTCACAACAAGCTATTCTGAGGTTCCACATCGCCGAATTGATCAACCGTTTGATGATAATGAGTTACAATCTCATAAAAAGCTGTTCTGAGGTTCCACATCGCCGAATTGGTCAACCGTTCAATGATAATCAGATATAATCTTATAACAAGCTGTTCTTAGGTTCCACATCGCCGAATCAGTCAACTGTTCAATAATAATGAGTTGTAATCTCATAACAAGCCGTTCTGAGGTTCCACATCACCGAATCGATCAACCGTTTGATGATAATGAGTTCTAATCTCATAACAAGCTATTCTGAGGTTCCACATCACCGATTCGATCAACTGTTCGATGATAATGAGTTGCAATCTCATAACAAGCTATTCTGAGGTTCCACATCACTGAATTGGTCAACCGTTCAATGATAATCAGTTGCAATCTCATAACAAGATGTTCCAAGGTTCCACATCACCGAATCGGTCAACCATTTGATGATAATGAGTTGTAATCTCATAACAAGCCATTCTAAAGTTCCACATTGCTGAATTGATCAACCGTTTGATGATAATGAGTTGTAATCTCATAACAAGCTATTCTGAGGTTCCACATCGCTGAATCAATCAACCGTTCGATGATATTGAGTTGCAATCTCATAACAAGCTATTCTGAGGTTTCACATCGTCGAATTGGTCAACTGTTCGATCATAATCAGCTGTAATCTCATAACAAGTTGTTCTGAGGTTCCACATTATCGAATCGGTCAACCATTTGATGATAATGAGTTGTAATATAATAACAAGCCATTCTAAGGTTCCACATCGCTGAATTGATCAACCATTCAATGATAATGAGTTGTAATCTCATAACAACCTATTCTAAGGTTCCACATCAGCGAATCGTTCAACTATTTGATGATAATGAGTTGCAATCTCATAAAAAGCTATTCTGATGTTCCACATCACCGAATCGGTCAACTGTTTGATGATAATGAGTTGTAATCTCATAACAAGCTGTTTTGAGGTTCCACATCGCCGAATCAATCAACTGTTCGATCATAATGAGTTGCAATCTCATAACAAGCTGTTATGAGGTTCCACATTGCCGAATCGGTCAACCGTTTGATGATAATCAGCTGCAATCTCATAAAAAGCTATTCTAAGGCTCCACATCACCAAATCAGTCAACCATTTGATGATAATGAGTTGTAATCTCATAACAAGCCGTTCTGAGGTTCCACATTGCTGAATCGATCAACCGATCGATGATAATGAGTTGTAATCTCATAACAAGCTATTCTGAGGTTCCACATCGTTGAATCGATCAACCATTCAATGATAATGAGTTGCAATCTCATAACAAGTTGTTCTGAGGTTCCACATCACCGAATTAGTCAACCGTTCAATGATAATCAGCTGCAATCTCAAAAGAAGTTGTTCTAAGGTTCCACATCGCTGAATCGGTCAACTATTTGATGATAATGAGTTGTAATCTCATAACAAGCTGTTATGAGGTTCCACATCGCCGAATCGATCAAACATTTGATGATAATGTGTTGTAATCTCATAAAAAGTTGTTCTAAGGTTCTACATCGCTGAATCGATCAACCGTTTGATGATAATGAGTTTTAATCTCATAACAAGCTGTTCTAAGGTTCCACATTGCCGAATCGGTCAACCATTCAATGATAATTAGTTGCAATATCATAACAAGTTGTTCTGAGGTTCCACATCACCGAATCAGTCAACCGTTCAATGATAATGAGTTGTAATCTCATTACAAGCCATTCTGAGGCTCCACATCACTGAATCGATCAACCATTCAATGATAATGAGTTGCAATCTCATAACAAGTTGTTCTGAGGTTCAACATTGCTGAATCGATCAACTGTTTGATGATAATGAGTTGCAATCTCATAACAAGCTGTTCTAAGCTTCCCCATCGCTGAATTCATCAACTATTTGATGATAATCAGTTGCAATCTCATAACAAGCTATTTTGAGGTTCCACATTGCCGAATCGGTCAACCGTTCGATGATAATCAGTTGCAATCTCATAACAAGCTATTCTGAGGTTCCACAGCACCAAATTGGTCAACCATTCAATGATAATGAGTTGTAATCTCATAACAAGCTGTTCTGAGGTTCCACATCGCCGAATCGATCAACTGTTTGATGATAATGAGTTGTAATGTCATAACAAGTTGTTCTAACGTTCCACATCACCGAATCAATCAACCGTTCAATGATAATGAGTTGCAATCTCATAACAAGTTGTTCTGAGGTTCCACATCACCGAATCGACAAACTGTTCAATGATAATGAGTTGCAATCTCATAACAAGGTATTCTAAGGTTCCACATTGCTGAATCAGTCAACCGTTCGATGATAATCAGCTGCAATCTCATAACAAGCTATTCTAAGGTTCCACATCACCAAATCGGTCAACCATTTGATGATAATGAGTTGTAATCTCATAACAAGTTGTTATGAGGTTCCACATTGCCGAATCGATCAACTGTTCGATGATAATGAGTTGTAATCTCATAACAAGCTATTTTGAGGTTCCACATTGCTGAATCGATCAACCGTTCGATGTTAATGAGTTGCAATCTCATAACAAGCTATTTTGAGGTTCCACAATGTGGAATCGGTCAACCGTTCGATGATAATGAGTTGTAATCTCATAACAAGCCGTTCTAAGGTTCCACATTGCCGAATCGATCAACCGTTCGATGATAATGAGCTGTAATCTCATAACAAGTTGTTCTAAGGTTCCACATTGCCGAATCAATCAACCGTTCGATGATAATGAGTTGCAATCTCATAACAAGCTATTCTGAGTTTCAATATCGCCGAATTGGTCAACCATTTGATGATAATCAGCTGCAATCTCATAACAAGCTATTCTGAGGTTCCATATCACCGAATCGGTGAACCGTTTGATGATAATGAGTTGTAATCTCATAACAAGCTATTCTAAGGTTCCACATTGTCGAATCGATCAACCATTCGATGATAATGAGTTGTAATCTCATAACAAGCTATTCTGAGGTTCCACATTGCCGAATCAATCAACCATTCGATGATAATGAGTTGCAATCTCATAAAAAGCTATTCTGAGGTTCCACATCGCCGAATAGGTAAATTGTTCGATGATAATCAACTGTAATCTGATAACAAGCTATTCTGAGGTTCCACATCGCTGAATCGGTCAATCGTTTAATGATAATGAGTTGTAATCTCATAACAAGCCGTTCTGAGGTTCCACATCGCCGAATCGATCAACTTTTCAATGATAATGAGTTGTAATCTCATAACAATCTATTTTGAGGTTCCACATCGCCGAATCGATCAACCGTTTGATGATAATGAGTTGCAATCTCATAACAAGCTATTCTGAGGTTCCACATCGCCAAATGGGTCAACCGTTTAATGATAATGAGTTGCAATC
The DNA here is from genome assembly GCA_018584345.1 of Thuja plicata. Lineage (NCBI taxonomy): Eukaryota > Viridiplantae > Streptophyta > Pinopsida > Cupressales > Cupressaceae > Thuja > Thuja plicata. Next base: position 8,311 of record MU216240.1, read on the forward strand.
TCATAACAAGCTATTGTGAGGTTCCACATCGCTGAATCGGTCAACCGTTCAATGATAATGAGTTGCAATCTCATAACAAGCTGTTCTGAGGTTCCACATCACTGAATCAATCAACTGTTCAATGATAATGAGTTGCAATCTCATAACAAGTTGTTCTGAGGTTCCACATCGCCAAATCGGTCAACTGTTTGATGATTATCAGCTACAATCTCATAACAAGCTATTTCAAGGTTCCACATCGCTGAATCGGTCAACCGTTCGATGATAATGAGTTCTAATCTCATAAAAAGCCGTTTTGAGGTTCCACATTGCCAAATCGATCAACCATTTGATGAGAATGAGTTATAATCTCTTAACAAGCTGTTCTGAGGTTCCACATTGCCGAATTGATCAACCGTTCAATGATAATGAGTTGTAATCTCATAACAAGCTATTCTGAGGTTCCACATCACTGAATCGGTCAACCGTTCGATGATAATCAGCTGTAATCTCATAACAAGCTTTTTTGACGTTCCACATTGCCGAATCGGTCAACCGTTTGATGATAATGAGTTGTAATCTCATAACAAGCTGTTTTGAGGTTCCACATCGTTGAATCGATCAACTGTTTGATGATAATGAGTTGTAATCTTATAACAAGCTATTCTGAGGTTCCACATTGTCAAATCAATCAACCGTTTGATGATAATGAGTTGCAATCTCATAACAAGTTGTTCTGAGGTTCCACATCGCCGAATTGGTCAAGCGTTCAATGATAATCAGCTGCAATCTCATAACAAGCTGTTCTGAGTTTCCACATCTCCGAAGCAGTCAACCATTCAATGATAATGAGTTGTAATCTCATAACAAGCCATTCTGAGGTTCTACATCACAAAATCGATCAACAATTCGATGATAATAAGTTGTAATCTCATAACAAGCCGTTCTGAGGTTCTACATCATAGAATCGATCAACAATTCGATGATAATAAGTTGTAATCTCATAACAAGCTGTTTTGAGGTTCCACATCACCGAATCGGTCAACCGTTCAATGATAATGAGTTGTAATCTCATAACAAGCTGTTCTAAGGTTCTACATCGCCGAATCGATCAACGGTTTGATGATAATGAGTTGTAATCTCATAACAGGTTGTTCATAGGTTGCACATCGCTGAATCGATCAACCGTTCAATGATAATGAGTTGCAATCTCATAACAAGCTATTCTGAGGTTCCACATCACCAAATTGATCAACTGTTCGATGATAATCAGTTGCAATCTCATAACAAGCTGTTCTAAGGTTCCACATCACTGAATTGGTCAACCATTTGATGATAATGAGTTGTAATCTCATAACAAGCTATTCTGAGGTTCCACATCGCCGAATCAATCAACCATTTGATGATAATGAGTTGTAATCTTATAACAAGCTATTCTGAGGTTCCACATCACCAAATTGATCAACCGTTTGATGATAATGAGTTGTAATCTCATAACAAGCTGCTCTGAGGTTCCACATCGCCAAATCAGTCAACCGTTCGATGATAATGAGTTGTAATCTCATAACAAGCCATTTTGAGGTTCCACATCACCGAATTGATCAACCATTCAATGATAATGAGTTGCAATCTCATAACAAGCTATTCTGAGGTTCTACATCACCGAATCAGTCAACTGTTTGATGATAATCAGCTGTAATCTCATAACAAGTTGTTCTAAGGTTCCACATCACTGAATCGGTCAACTGTTTGATGATAATAAGTTGTAATCTCATAACAAGCCGTTTTGAGGTTCCACATCGCCGAATTGATCAACCGTTCGATGATAATCAGTTGCAATCTCATAACAAGCTGTTCTGAGGTTCCACATCATTGAATCAGTCAACCATTTGATGATAATAAGTTTTAATCTCATAACAAGCTGTTATGAGGTTCCACATTGCCGAATCGATCAACCGTTTGATGATAATGAGTTGTAATCTCATAACAAGCTATTCTGAGGTTTCACATCGCCAAATTGATCAACCGTTTGATGATAATGAGTTGCAATCTCATAACAAGCTGCTCTGAGCTTCCACATCGCCAAATCGGTCAACCATTCGATGATAATGAGTTGTAATCTCATAACAAGCCATTCTAAGGTTCCACATCGCCGAATCAATCAACCGTTCAATGATAATAAGTTGCAATCTTATTACAAGCTATTCTGAGGTTCTACATTGCCGACTCGGTCAACCATTTGATGATAATCAGCTACAATCTCATAACAAGCTGTTCTGAGGTTCCACATCCACGAATCTATCAACCATTTGATGATAATGAGTTGTAATCTCATAACAAATAGTTCTGAGGTTCCACATCGCCGAATCGATCAACTGTTCGATGATAATGAGTTGTAATCTCATAACAAGCTATTCTAAGGTTCCACATCATCGAATCGATCAACTGTTCAATGATAATGAGTTGCAATCTCATAACAAGCTATTCTGAGGTTCTACATCACCGAATCGGTCAACCATACGATGATAATCAGCTGCAATCTCATAACAAGTTGTTCTAATGTTCCACATCACCGAATCGGTCAACCGTTCGATGATAATGAGTTGTAATCTCATAACAAGCTATTTTGAGGTTCCACATTGCCGAATCGATCAACTATTTGATGATAATGAGTTGCAATCTCATAACAAGCTGTTTTGAGGTTCCACATCACCGAATCAATCAATCATTTGATGATAATGAGTTGCAATTTCATAACAAGCTATTCTAAGGTTCCACATCACTAAATCGGTCAACCGTTCGATGATAATCAGTTGCAATCCCATAACAAGCTATTCTGAGGTTCCACATCACCGAATCGGTCAACCGTTCAATGATAATGAGTTGTAATCTCATAACAAGCCGTTCTGAGGTTCCACATTGCCCAATCAATCAACCGTTTGATGATAATGAGTTGTAATCTCATAACAAGCTATTCTGAGGTTGCATATCGCCGAATCGATCAACCGTTCAATGATAATGAGTTGCAATTTCATAACAAGCTATTCTGAGGTTCCACATCATTGAATTGGTCAACTGTTCGATGATAATTAGTTGCAATCTCATAACAAGCTATTTTGAGGTTCCACATGGCCGAATCAGTCAACCGTTTGATGATAATGAGTTATAATCTCATAACAAGCTGTTCTAAGGTTCCACATCACCGAATCGTTCAACCGTTCGATGATAATGAGTTGTAATCTCATAACAAGCTATTCTGAGGTTCCACATCATCGAATCAATCAACCATTCGATGATAATGAGTTGCAATCTCATAACAAGCTGTTCTAAGGTTCCGCATCGCCGAATCGGTAAACTTTTTGATGATAATCAGCGGTAATCTCATAACAAGCTGTTTTGCAGTTCCACATTGCCGAATCGGTCAACCGTTCGATGATAATGAGTTGTAATCTCATAACAAGCCATTCTAAAGTTCCACATCACTGAATCGATCAACCATTCGATGATAATGAGTTGTAATCTCATAACAAGCTATTCTAAGGTTCCACATCATCGAATCGATCAACCATTTGATGATAATGAGTTGCAATCTCATAACAAGCTATTCTGAGGTTCTGCACCACTGATTCACTCAACCATTTGATGATAATCAGCTGCAATCTCATAACAAGCTATTCTGAGGTTCCACATCACTGAATCACTCAACCGTTCAATGATAATGAGTTGTAATCTCATAACAAGCCATTCTGGGGTTCCACATCGCCGAATCGATCAACTGTTCGATGATAATGAGTTGTAATATCATAACAAGTTGTTCTGAGGTTCCACATCGCTGAATCAATCACCCGTTTGATGATAATGAGTTGCAATCTCATAACAAGCTGTTCTGAGGTTCCACATCACCGAATCGGTCAACCGTTTGATGATAATCAGCTGTAATCTCATAACAAGCTGTTATGAGGTTCCACATCACTGAATCAGTCAACCGTTTAATGATAATGAGTTGTAATCTCATAACAAGCTGTTCTGAGGTTCCACATCGCCGAATTGATCAACCGTTCAATGATAATGAGTTGTAATCTCATAACAAGCTATTCTGAGGTTCCACATTGCCGAATTGATCAACCGTTTGATGATAATGAGTTGCAATCTCATAACAAGCTGTTCTGAGGTTCCACATTACTGAATTGATCAACCATTCGATGATAATGAGTTGCAATCTCATAACAAGCTGTTCTAAGGTTCCACATCGCCAAATTGGTCAACCCTTTGATGATAATGAGTTGTAATCTCATAACAAGCTATTATGAGGTTCCACATCGCTGAATCGATCAACCGTTTGATGATAATGAGTTGTAATCTCATAACAAGCTATTCTAAGGTTCCACATCGTCGAATTGATCAACCGTTCGATGATAATGAGTTGCAATCTCATAACAAGCTGTTCTGAGGTTCCACATCGCCAAATCGTTCAACCGTTCGATGATAATGAGTTGTAATCTCATAACAAGCCATTCTGAGGTTCCACATCACCGAATGGATCAACCGTTCGATGATAATGAGTTGTAATTTCATAACAAGCTATTTTGAGGTTCCACATCACTGAATCGGTCAACCATTTGATGATAATGAGTTGTAATCTCATAACAAGACATTCTGAGTTTCCACATTGCCGAATTGATCAACTGTTCGATGATAATGAGTTGTAATCTCACAACAAGTTGTTCTAAGGTTCCACATCGCCAAATCGATCAACCATTCGATGATAATGAGTTGCAATTTCATAACAAGTTGTTTTGAGGTTCCATATCACTGAACCAGTCAACCGTTAGATGATAATCAACTACAATCTCATAACAAGCTATTCAGAGGTTCCACATCGCTGAATCAGTCAACTATTCGATGATAATGAGTTGTAATCTCATAACAAGCTATTCTGAGGTTCCACATCACTGAATCAATCAACCGTTCAATGATAATGAGTTGCAATCTCCTAACAAGCTATTCTAAGGTTCTACATCACCGAATCAGTCAATTGTTCAATGATAATTAGCCGCAATCTCATAACAAGTTGTTCTGAGGTTCCACATCCCCAAATTAGTCAACCGTTCAATAATAATGAGTTGTAATCTCATAACAAGCTATTCTGAGGTTCCAAATCGCCGAATCAATCAACCGTTCAAAGATAATGAGTTGTAATCTCATAACAAGCTATTCTGAGGTTCCACATCACCGAATCGATCAACCATTCGATGATAATGAGTTGCAATCTCATAACAAGCTATTCTAAGGTTCCACATCACTGAATCAATCAACCATTAAATAATAATGAGTTGTAATCTCATAACAAGATGTTCTGAGCTTCCACATCGCCGAATCGATCAACCGTTCGATGACAATGAGTTGTAATCTCATAAAAAGCCATTCTGAGGTTCCACATCACTGAATCAATCAACCGTTCAATAATAATGAGTTGTAATCTCATAACAACCTGTTCTGAGGTTCCACATCACCGAATCAATCAACCGTTTGATGATAATGAGTTGCAATCTCATAACAACCTGTTCTAAGGTTCCACATCACTGAATTGGTCAACCGTTCAATGATAATCAACTGTAATCTCATAACAAGCTATTCTAAGGTTCCACATCACCGAATCGGTCAATCGTTTGATGATAATCGACTGTAATCTCATAACAAGCTGTTCTGAGGTTCCACATCACCAAATCAGTCAACTGTTCAATGATAATGAGTTGTAATCTCATAACAAGCCATTCTGAGGTTCCACATCGCCAAATCGATCAACCGTTTGATTATAATTAGTTGTAATGTCATAACAAGCTGTTCTGACATTCCACATCGCCGAATCGATCAACCATTCGATGATAATGAGTTGCAATCTCATAATAAGTTGTTCTGAGGTTCCACATCACCGAATTGACCAATCATTTGATGATATTGAGTTGCAATCTCATAACAAGCTGTTCTGAGTTTCCACATTGCCAAATCGGTCAACCGTTCGATGATAATCAGCTGCAATCTCATAACAAGCTATTTTTAGGTTCCACATCGCTGAATTGGTCAACCATTTGATGATAATTAGTTGTAATCTCATAACAAGCCATTTTGAGGTTCCACATTGCTGAATTGATCAACTGTTTGATGATAATGAGTTGTAATCTCATAACAGGTTGTTCTGAGGTTCCACATCACCGAATCGATCAACCGTTCGATGATAATGAGTTGCAATCTCATAAAAAGCTATTCTGAGGTTCCACATCGCCGAATCGGTCAACCATTCGATGATAATGACTTGTAATCTCATAACAAGCCGTTCTGAGGTTCCACATCACTGAATTGATCAACCATTCGATGATAATGAGTTGTAATCTCATAACAAGTTGTTCTGAGGTTCCACATTGCTGAATCGATCAACCGTTCGATGATAATGAGTTGCAATCTCATAACAAGCTATTCTGAGGTTCCACATCGCCGAATCGGTCAACCATTCGATGATAATCAGCTGCAATCTCATAACAAGCTATTTTTAGGTTCCACATCAACGTATCGGTCAACCGTTTGATGATAATGAGTTGTAATATCATAACAAGTCATTTTAAGGTTCCACATTGCTGAATCGATCAACCGTTCGATAATAATGAGTTGTAATCTCATAACAAGCTATTCTAAGGTTCCACATCACTGAATTGATCAACCATTCGATGATAATGAGTTGTAATCTCATAACAAGCTATTCTGAGGTTCCACATCACTGAATTGGTGAACAGTTCGATGATAATCAGTTGCAATCTCATAACAAGCTGTTTTGAGGTTCCACATCACCGAATCAGTCAACCATTCAATGATAATGAGTTGTAATCTCATAACAAGCCGTTCTGAGGTTTCACATCGCCGAATCGATCAACCATTCGATGATAATGAGTTGTAATCTCATAACAAGCTATTCTGATGTTCCACATCGCCGAATCAATCAACCGTTCGATGATAATGAGTTGCAATCTCATAACAAGCTATTCTGAGTTTCGACATCGCCGAATTGGTCAATCACTCGATGGTAATCAGCTACAATCTCATAACAAGCTATTCTGAGTTTCCACATCGCCAAATCGGTCAACCGTTCAATGCTAATGAGTTGTAATCTCATAACAAGCCATTCTGAGGTTCCACATCACCGAATCGATCAATAGTTCGATGATAATGAGTTGTAATCTCATAACAAGTTGTTCTGAGGTTCCACATCGCCGAATCGATCAACCATTTGATGATAATGAGTTGTAATCTCATAACAATCTATTCTAAGGTTCCACATCACCAAATCGATCAACCGTTTGATGATAATGAGTTATAATCTCATAACAAGTTGTTCTGAGGTTCTATATTGCCAAATCGATCAACCGTTCGATGATAATGAGTTGTAATCTCATAACAAGCTATTCTGAGGTTCCACATCACCGAATCGATCAACCATTTGATGATAATGAGTTACAATCTCATAACAAGCTATTCTAAGATTCCACATCGCCGAATTGATCAACCATTTGATGATAATGAGTTACAATCTCATAACAAGCTATTTTGAGGTTCCACATCGCCGAATCGGTCAACCATTCGATGATAATCAGCTATAATCTCATAACAAGCTATTCTGAGGTTCCACATCACCGAATCAGTCAACCGTTCGATGATAATGAGTTGTAATCTCATAACAAGCTGTTCTAAGGTTCCAAATTGCTAAATCGATCAACCGTTTGATGATAATGAGTTGTAATCTCATAACAAGCTATTCTAAGGTTCCACATCACCGAATTGATCAACTGTTTGATGATAATGAGTTGCAATCTTATAAGAAGCTGTTCTAAGGTTCCACATCGTTGAATAGGTCAACCATTCAATGATAATCAGCTACAATCTCATAACAAGCTGTTCCAAGGTTCCACATCGCCGAATCGGTCAACCATTTGATGATAATGAGTTGTAATCTCATAACAAGCCGTTCTAAAGTTCCACGTTGCCGAATCGATCAACCGTTTGATGATAATGAGTTGTAATCTCATAACAAGCTATTCTGAGGTTCCACATCGCTGAATCGGTCAACTGTTTGATGATAATCAGCTGTAATCTTATAACAAGCTTTTCTCAGGTTCCACATCGCTGAATCAGTCACCCGTTTGATGATAATGAGTTGTAATATCATAACAAGCCATTCTGAGGTTCCATATCGCCGAATCGATCAACCGTTCGATGATAATGAGTTGTAATCTCATAATAAGCTATTCTAAGGTTCCACATCACCGAATTGATCAACCGTTTGATGATAATGAGTTGCAATCTCATAACAAGCTCTTTTGAGGTTCCACATCGCTGAATCGGTCAACCGCTCGATGATAATCAGCTGCAATCTCATAACAAGCTGTTCTGAGGTTCCACATCACTAAATCGGTCAACTGTTCGATGATAATGAGTTGTAATCTCATAACAAGCCATTCTGAGGTTCCACATTGCCGAATCGATCAACCGTTCGATGATAATGAGTTGTAATCTCATAACAAGTTGTTCTAAGTTTCCACATCACCAAATCAATCAACCATTCGATGATAATGAGTTGCAATCTCATAAAAAGTTGTTCTAAGGTTCCACATCAATGAATTCATCAACCGTTTGACGATAATTAGCTGCAATCTCATATCAAGCTATTTTGAGGTTCCACATCACCGACTCGGTCAACCGTTCGATGATAATGAGTTATAATCTCATAACAAGCTTTTCTGAGGTTCCACATTACCGAATCGATCAATCATTCGATGATACTGAGTTACAATCTCATAACAAGCTGTTCTGAGGTTCCACATCACCGAATTGATCAACCGTTCGATGATATTGAGTTGCAATCTCATAACAAGTTGTTCTGAGGTTCCACATCACCAAATCGGTCAACCATTCGATGATACTCAGCTGCAATCTCATAACAAGCTGGTCTGAAGTTCCACATCACCGAATCGGTCAATTATTCAATGATAATGAGTTGTAATCTCATAATAAGCCATTCTGAGGTTCCACATTGCCGAATCTATCAACCGTTCGATGATAATGAGTTGTAATCTCATAACAAGCTGTTCTGAGGTTCCACATCGCCGAATCGATCAACCGTTCGATGATAATGAGTTGCAATCTCATAACAAATAGTTCTAAGGTTCCACATCACCGAATTGGTCAACCGTTCGATGATAATCAGCTGCAATCTCATAACTAGCTATTCTGAGGTTCCACATCACTGAATCGGTCAACCATTTGATGATAATGAGTTGTAATCTCATAACAAGCCGTTCTATGGTTCCACATCGCCGAATCGATCAACCATTCGATGATAATGAGTTGAATGTCATAACAAGCTGTTTTGAGCTTCCACATCACCGACTCGATCAACCATTTGATGATAATGAGTTGCAATCTTATAACAAGCTGTTCTGAGGTTGCACATCGCCGAATCAGACAACCGTTCAATGATAATTAACTACAATCTCATAACAAGCTGTTCTGAGGTTCCACATCGCCGAATCGGTGAACCGTTAAATGATAATGAGTTGTATTCTCATAACAAGCCATTCTGAGGTTCCACATTGCTGAAACAATCAACTGCTCGATGATAATGAGTTGTAATCTCATAACAAGCTGTTCTGAGGTTCCACATTACTGAATCAGTCAACTGTTCAATTATAATCAGCTGCAATCTCATAACAAGCTCTTCTGAGGATCCACATCGCCAAATTGGTCAACCATTCAATGATAATGAGTTGTAATCTCATAACAAGCCATTCTGAGGTTCCACATCAACGAATCGATCAACCGTTCAATGATAATGAGTTG
>MU216240.1:18224-63026 GCA_018584345.1 Thuja plicata
AGGTTCCAAATTGCCGAATCAGTCAACTGTTTGATGATAATCAGCTGCAATCTCATAACAAGCTATTCTGAGGTTCCACATCGCCGAATCGGTCAACTGTTCGATGATAATCAGCTGCAATCTCATAACAAGCTATTTTGAGGTTCCACATCACTAAATCGGTCAACCGTTTGATGATAATGAGTTGTAATCTCATAACAAGCCATTCTGAGGTTCCACATCACAGAATCGAGCAACCGTTCGATGATAATGAGTTGTAATCTCATAACAAGTTGTTCTGAGGTTCCACATCACCGAATCGATCAACCATTCAATGATAATGAGTTGCAATCTCATAATAAGCTATTCTGAGGTTCCACATCACCAAATCAATCAACCATTCAATGATAATCATTTACAATCTCATAACAAGCTATTCTGAGGTTTCACATCACCGAATTGGTCAACCGTTCAATGATAATGAGTTGTAATCTCATAACAAGCTATTTTGAGGTTCCACAGTGCCGAATAGATCAATCGTTTGATGAAAATGAGTTGTAATCTCATAAAAAGCTATTCTGAGGTTCCACATTGCCGAATCAATCAACTGTTTGATGATAATGAGTCGCAATCTTGTAACAAGATCTTCTAAGGTTCCACATCGCTAAATCGGTCAACCGTTCGATGATAATTAGCTGCAATCTCATAACAAGCTATCTGAGGTTCCACATCACCGAATCGGTCAACTGTTCGGTGATAATGAGTTGTAATCTCATAACAAGTTGTTCTGAGGTTCCACATCGCTGAATCAATCAACCGTTCGATGATAATGAGTTGTAATCTCATAACAAGCTGTTCTGATGTTCCACATCGCCTAATTGATCAACTTTTCGATGATAATTAGCTGCAATCTCATAACAAGCTATTCTGAGGTTCCACATCACTGAATTGGTCAACCGTTCAATGATAATGAGTTGTAATCTCATAACAAGCCGTTCTGAGCCTCCACATCACCGAATCGATCAATCGTTTGATGATTATGAGTTGTAATCTCATAACAAGCTGTTCTGAGGTTCCACATCACCAAATTGATCAACCGTTTTATGATAATGAGTTGCAATCTCATAACGAGCTATTCTGAGGTTCCACATCGCCAAATTGGTCAATCGGTCGATGATAATTAGCTGCAATCTCATAACAAGCTGTTCTAAGGTTTCACATTGCCGAATCGGTCAACTGTTCGATGATAATGAGTTGTAATCTCATAACAAGCCATTCTGAGGTTCCACATTGCCAAATCGATCAACCATTTGATGATAATGAGTTGTAATCTCATAACAAGCTATTCTGAGGTTCCACATCATGGAATCGATCAACCGTTCAATGATAATGAGTTGCAATCTCATAACAAGCTATTCTGAGGTTCCACATCGCCCAATCGGTCAACCGTTTGATGATAATCAACTATAATCTCATAACAAGTTGTTCTAAGGTTCCACATTGCCAAATCAGTCAACCATTTGATGATAATGAGTTGTAATCTCATAACAAGCCGTTCTGAGCTTCCACATCACTGAATCGATCAACCATTCGGTGATGATGAGTTGTAATCTCATAACAAGTTGTTCTGAGGTTCCACATTGCCGAATTGATCAACCGTTTGATGATAATGAGTTGCAATCTCATAACAAGCTATTCTAAGGTTCCACATCACCAAATCGGTCAACCGATCGATGATAATCATCTACAATCTCATAACAAGCTGTTCTAAGGTTCCACATCGCCAAATCGGTCAATCGTTCAACGATAATGAGTTGTAATCTCATAACAAGCCCTTTTGAGGTTCCACATCACCAAATCAATCAATCGCTCGATGATAATGAGTTGTAATCTAATAACAAGCTTTTCTACGGTTCCACATCACTGAATTGATCAACCGTTAGATGATAATGAGTTGCAATCTCATAACAAGCTATTCTGAGGTTTCACTTTGCTGAATTGGTCAACCGTTCGATGATAATCAGTTGCAATCTCATAACACGCTGTTCTGAGGTTCCACATTGCCAAATCGGTCAAGCGTTTGATGATAATGAGATGTAATCTCATAACAAGCCGTTCTGAGGTTCCACATCACCGAATTGATCAACTGTTTGATGATAATGAGTTATAATTTCATAACAAGCTATTCTGAGGTTCCACATCACCAAATCGATCAACCGTTTGATGATAATGAGTTACAATGTCATAACAAGCTATTCTGAGGTTCCACATTGCCGAATTGGTCAACCGTTCGATGATAATGAGTTGTAATCTCATAACAAGCCATTCTGAGGTTCCACATCACCGAATCGATCAACCGTTCGATGATAATGAGTTGTAATCTCATAACAAGTTCTTCTGAGTTTCCACATCGCCGAATTGATCAACTGTTCGATGATAATGAGTTGTAATCTTATAACAAGATGTTCTGAGATTCCACATTGCCGAATCGGTCAACCCTTCGATGATAATCAGCTACAATCTCATAACAAGTTGTTCTGAGGTTCCACATCGCCAAATCGGTCAACCGTTTGATGATAATGAGTTGTAATCTCATAACAAGCCGTTCTGAGGTTCCACATTGCTAAATAAATCAACAGTTCAATGATAATGAGTTGTAATCTCATAACAAACTATTCTGAAGTTCCACATCGTCAAATCAGTCAACCATTCGATGATAATCAGCTGCATTCTCATAAGAAGCTATTCTAAGGTTCCACATAGCTGAATTAGTCAACCGTTCAATGATAATGAGTTGTAATCTCATAACAAGCTGTTCTAAGGTTTCACATCGCCGAATCGATCAACCGTTTGATGATAATGAGTTGTAATCTCATAACAAGCTATTCTGAGGTTCTACATCGCCGAATCAACCAACTATTTGATGATAATGAGTTGCAATCTCATAACAAGCTATTCTAAGGTTCCTGATTACCGAATCGGTCAACCGTTCAATGATAATTAGTTGCAATATCATAACAAGCTGTTCTGAGGTTCCACATCACCGAATCAGTCAACCGTTCAATGATAAAGAGTTTTAATCTCATAACAAGTTGTTCTGAGGTTCCACATCACCGAATCAGTCAACCGTTCAATGATAAAGAGTTTTAATCTCATAACAAGCTGTTATGACTTTCCACATCGCCGAATCGATCAACCGTTCGATGATAATGAGTTCTAATCTCATAACAAGCTATTCTGAGGTTCCACATCACCAAATTGATCAACAATTCGATGATAATGAGTTGCAATCTCATAACAAGCTATTCTGAGGTTCCACATCGCCGAATCGGTCAATTGTTTGATGATAATCAGCTGCAATCTCATAACAAGCTATTCTAAGGTTCCACATCGCCGAATCAGTCAACCGTTCGATGATAATAAGTTGTAATCTCATAACAAGCCGTTCTGAGGTTCCACATTGCTAAATTGATCAACCATTTGATGATAATGAGTTATAATCTCATAGCAAGCTATTCTGAGGTTCCACATCACTGAATCGATCAACCAATCGATGATAATGAGTTGCAATCTCATAACAAGCTATTCTGAGGTTCCACATCGCAGAATCGGTCAACTGTTTGATGATAATCAGCTATAATCTCATAACAAGTTGTTCTGAGGTTCCACATCACCGAATTGGTCAACTGTTTGATGATAATGAGTTGTAATCTCATAACAAGCCATTCTGAGGTTCCACATCGCCGAATTGATCAATCGTTTGATGATAATGAGTTGTAATCTCATAACAAGTTGTTCTAAGGTTCTACATCACCGAATCGATCAACTGTTTGATGATAATGAGTTACAATCTCATAACAAGCTATTCAGAGGTTCCACATTACTGAATCGGTCAACCGTTTGATGATAATCAGCTGCAATCTCATAACAAGCTGTTCTGACGTTCCACATCACCAAATCTGTTAACCGTTTAATGATAATGAGTTGTAATCTCATAACAAGCCGTTCTGAGGTTCCACATTATGGAATCTATCAACCGTTCGATGATAATGAGTTGTAATCTCATAACAAGTTGTCCTGAGGTTCCACATCACCGAATTGATCAATTGTTTGATGGTAATGAGTTGCAATCTCATAACAAGCTGTTCTGAGGTTCCACATCGTTGAATCGGTCAACCGTTCGATTATAATCAGCTGCAATCTCATAATAAGCTATTCTAACGCTCCACATCACTGAATCAGTCAATTGTTTGATGATAATGAGTTATAATCTAATAACAAGCCATTCTGAAGTTCCACATTGCCAAATCGATCAACCGTTTGATGATAATGAGTTGTAATCTCATAACAATCCGTTCAAAGGTTCCACATCACCGAATCGATCAACCGATTGATGATAATGAGTTGTAATCTCATAACAAGCTATTCTGAGGTTCCACATCACCGAATCAATCAACCGTTCAATGATAATGAGTTGCAATCTCATAACAAGCTATTCTGAGGTTCCACATCACTGAATCGGTCAACTGTTTGATGATAATCAGCTGCAATCTCATAACAAGCTATTCTGAGATTCCACATCACTGAATTGATCAACCGTTCGATGATAATAAGTTGTAATCTCAAAACAAGCCGTTCTGAGGTTCCACATTGCCGAATCGATCAACCGTTTGATGATAATGAGTTGTAATCTCATAACAAGCTATTCTGAGGTTCCACATCGCCGAATCAATCAACCGTTCAATGATAATGAGTTGCAATCTCATAACAAGCTATTCTGAGGTTCCACACTGCCCAATCGGTCAACCGTTTGATGATTATAAGCTGCAATCTCATAACAAGTTGTTCTGAGGTTCCACATCGCCGAATTGGTCAACCGTTTGATGATAATGAGTTGTAATCTTATAACAAGCCGTTCTGAGTTTCCACATCGCCGAATCGATCAACCGTTTGATGATAATAAGTTGTAATCTCATAACAAGTTGTTCTAAGGTTCCACATCGCTGAATTGATCAACCGTTCAATGATAATGACTTGCAATCTCATAACAAGCTATTTTGAGGTTCCACATCACTGAATCGGTCAACCATTCAATGATAATCAGCTCTAATCTCATAACAAGTTGTTCTGAGGTTCCACATCACCGAATCGGTCAACTATTCGATGATAATGAGTTGTAATCTCATAACAAGCCATTCTGAGGTTCCACATTGCCGAATCGATCAACCATTTAATGATAATAAGTTGTAATCTCATAACAAGTTGTTCGAAGGTTCCACATCATGGAATCGATCAACCATTCGATGATAATGAGTTGCAATCTCATTACAAGATATTTTGAGGTTCCACATCGCTGAATCGGTCAACCGTTCGATGATAATCAGCTGCAATCTCATAACAAATTGTTCTGAGGTTCCACATTGCCGAATCGATCAACCCTTTGATTATAATGAGTTGTAATCTCATAACAAGTGATTTTGAGGTTCCACATCACCGAATCGATCAACCGTTAAATGATAATGAGTTATAATCTCATAACAAGCCGTTCCAAGGTTCCACATTGCTGAATCAATCAACCATTCAATGCTAATGAGTTTTAATCTCATAACAAGCTGTTCTGAGGTTCCACATTGCTGAATCAATCAACCGTTCGATGATAATGAGTTGCAATCTCATAACAATCTTTTCTTACGTTCCACATCACCGAATCGATCAACCATTCGATGATAATGAGTTGCAATCTCATAACAAGCTATTCTGAGGTTCACCATCACCGAATCGGTCAACCGTTCGATGATAATGAGTTGTAATCTCATAACAAGCTGTTCTGAGGTTCCACATCACCGAATCAATCAATCGTTCGATGATAATGAGTTGTAATCTCATAACCAGCTACTCTGAGGTTCCACATTGCTAAATTGATCAACCGTTTGATGATAATGAGTTGCAATCTCATAACAAGCTATTCTGAGGTTCCACATCACCGAATCGGTCAACCGTTTGATGATAATCAGCTACAATCTCATAACAAGCTGTTCTAAGGTTTCACATCGCCGAATCAGCCAACTGTTCGATGATAATGAGTTGTAATCTCATAACAAGCCATTCTGAGGTTCCACATTGCCAAATCAATCAAACATTTGATGATAATGAGTTGTAATCTCATAACAAGCTATTTTGAGTTTCCACATCAAGAAATCGATCAACCGTACGATGATAATGAGTTGCAATCTCATAACAAGCCATTCTGAGGTTCCACATCACCAACTCGGTCAGCCATTCAATGATAATGAGTTGTAATCTCATAACAAACCATTCCGAGGTTCCACATCACCGAATCGATCAACCATTCGATGATAATGAGTTGTAATCTCATAACAAGCTGTTCAGAGGTTCCACATTACCGAATCGATCAACCGTTTGATGATAACGAGTTGCAATCTCATAACAAGCTATTCTGAGGTTCCACATCACCAAATTGGTCAATCATTCAATGATAATTAGCTACAATCTCATAACAAAGTTGTTCTGAGGTTCCACATCGCCGAATCGGTCAATCGTTCCATGATAATGAGTTGTAATCTCATAACAAGCCGTTCTGAGGATCCACATTAGCAAATCAATCAACCGTTAGATGATAATGAGTTATAATCTAATAACAAGCTTTTCTAAGGTTCCACATCACCAAATCGATCAACCGTTAGATGATAATGAGTTGCAATCTCATAACAAGCTGTTCTGAGGTTCCACATCGCCAAATTTGTCAACCGTTCGATGATAATCAGCTGCTATCTCATAATAAGTTGTTCTGAGGTTCCACATCGCCAAATCGGTCAACCGTTTGATGATAATGAGTTGTAATCTCATAACAAGCTATTCTGAGGTTCCACATTGCTGAATCAATCAACCGTTCAATGATAATGAGTTGAAATCTCATAACAAGTTGTTCTGACGTTCTACATCACCGAATTGATCAATTGTTCAATGATAATGAGTTGCAATCTTATAACAAGCTATTCTGAGGTTCCACATTGCCGAATCAATCAACTGGTTGATGATAATCAGCTGCAATCTCATAACAAGCTATTCTGAGGTTCCACATCGCCAAATCGGTCAAGCGTTCGATGATAATGAGTTGTAATCTCATAACAAGCTGTTCTGAGGTTCCACATCGCCGAATCGATCAACCGTTTGATGATAATGAGTTGCAATCTCATAATAGGTTGTTCTGAGATTTCACATCACCGAATCAGTCAACCGTTCGATGATAATTAGCTATATCTCATAACAAGTTGTTCTAAGGTTCCACATCGCCGAATCGGTCAACCGTTCGATGATAATGAGTTGTAATCTTATAAGAAGCCGTTCTGAGGTTCCACATTGCCGAATCGATCAACCATTCAATGATAATGAGTTGTAATCTCATAACAAGCTGTTCTGAGGTTCCACATCACTGAATCGATCAACCATTTAATGATGATGAGTTGTAATCTCATAAAAAGCTATTCTATGGTTCCACATCGCCGAATCAGTCAACCATTCGATGATAATCAGCTGCAATCTCATACGAACTTGTTCTAAGGTTCCACATCGCTGAATCGGTCAACCGTTTGATGATAATGAGTTGTAATCTCATAACAAGCTGTTCTGAGGTTCCACATCACCGAATCGATCAACCGTTCGATGATAATGAGTTGTAATCTCATAACAAGCTGTTCTGAGGTTCTACATTGTCGAATCGATTAGCTGTTCCATGATAATGAGTTGCAATCTCATAACAAGCTATTTTGAGGTTCTAGATTGTTGAATCGGTCAACCGTTTAATGATAATCAGTTGAAATATCATAACAAGCTATTCTGAGGTTCCATATCACTGAATCAGTCAAACGTTCAATGATAAAGAGTTTTAATCTCATAACAAGCCATTCTGAGGTTCCACATCACCGAATCGATCAACCGTTCGATGATAGTAAGTTGTAATCTCATAACAAGCTGTTCTAAGGTTCCACATCACCGAATCGATCAACCATTTGATGATAATGAGTTGTAATCTCATAACAAGCTATTCTGAGGTTCCACATCACCAAATCAGTCAACCATTTGATGATAATTAGCTACAATCTCATAACAAGTTATTCTGAGGTTCCACATCGCCGAATTGGTCAACTGTTCGATGATAATGAGTTGTAATCTCATAACAAGCCATTCTGAGGTTCCACATTGCTGAATCGATCAACCATTCAATGATAATGAGTTATAATCTCATAACAAGCTGTTCTGAGGTTCCACATCGCTAAATCGATCAACAGTTCAATGATAAGGAGTTGGAATCTCATAACAAGCTATTCTGAGGTTCCACATCGCTGAATTGGTCAACTGTTTGATGATAATCAGCTAAAATCTCATAACAAGCTGTTCTGAGGTTCCACATCACTGAATCGGTCAACCGTTCGATGATAATGAGTTGTAATCTCATAACAAGTTGTTCTGAGGTTCCACATCGCCGAATCGATCAATCATTTGATGATAATGAGTTGTAATCTCATAACAAGCTGTTCTGAGGTTCCATATCGCCGAATCGATCAACTGTTCAATGATAATGAGTTACAATCTCATAACAAGCTATTCTGAGGTTCCACATTGCTGAATCGGTCAACCATTTGATGATAATCAATTGTAATCTCATAACAAGCTATTCTGAGGTTCCACATCGCTGAATCTGTCAACCGTTCAATTATAATAAGTTGTATTCTCATAAAAATACATTCTGAGGTTCCACGTTGCCGAATCGATGAACCATTTGATCATAATGAGTTGCAATCTCATAACAAACTATTCTGAGGTTCCACACCGCCGAATCGGTCAACCGTTCGATGATTATTTTCTGCAATCTCATAACAAGCTGTTCTAAGGTTCCAGATCGCCGAATCGGTCAACCGTTTGATGATAATGAGTTGTAATCTTATAACTAGCCATTCTGAGGTTTCACATCACTGAATCAATCAACCGTTCAATGATAATGAGTTGTAATCTCATAACCAGCTGTTCTAAGGTTCCACATTGCCGAATTGATAAACCGTTCGATGATAATGAGTTGCAATCTAATAACAAGCTGTTCTGAGGTTCCACATCACCGAATTGGTCAACCGTTCAATGATAATCAGCTATAATCTCATAACAAGCTATTCTGAGGTTCCACATCGTTAAATTGGTCAACCGTTTGATGATAATGAGTTGTAATCTCATAACAAGCCATTCTGAGGTTCCACATTGCCGAATCGATCAACCATTCAATGATAATGAGTTGTAATCTCATAACAAGCTATTCTGAGGTTCCACATCGCCGAATCGATCAACTGTTTGATGATAATGAGTTGCAATCTCATTACAAACTGTTCTGAGGTTCCACATCGCCGAATCGGTCAACCATTCGATGATAATCAGCTGCAATCTCATAACAAGCTATTCTGAGGTTCCACATAGCCAAATCAATCAACCATTTGATGATAATGAGTTGTAATCTCATAACAAGCCATTTTGCGGTTGCACATCACCAAATCGATCAACCGTTCAATGATAATGAGTTGTAATCTCATAACAAGTTGTTCTGAGGTTCCACATCACCGAATCGATCAACCGTTTGATGATAATGAGTTACAATCTAATAACAAGCTGTTCTGAGGTTCCACATTGCCGAATCGGTCAACCCTTCGATGATAATTAGCTGCAAGCTCATAACAAGCTATTCTGAGCTTCCACATCGCTGAATCGGTCAACCGTTTAATGATAATGAGTTGTAATCTCATAACAAGCCATTCTGAGGTTCCACATCACCAAATTGATCAACCGTTGGATGATAATGAGTTGTAATCTCATAATAAGCTATTCTGAGGTTCCACATCACTGAATTGATCAACCGTTCCATGATAATGAGTTGCAATCTCATAACAAGCTATTCTGAGGTTCCACCTCATCAAATTGGTCAACCCTTCGATGATAATCAGCTGCAATCTCATAACAAGCAATTCTAAGGTTCCACATCACCAAATTGGTCAACCGTTCAATGATAATGAGTTGTAATCTCATAACAAGCCGTTCTAAGGTTCCACATCACCGAATCGATCAACCGTTCAATGATAATTAGTTGTAATCTCATAACAAGCTGTTCTGAGGTTCCCCATCGTAGAATCCATCAACGGTTCAATGATAATGAGTTGCAATCTCATAACAAGCTATTCTGAGGTTCCACATCACCGAATCGATCAATCATTTCATGATAATGAGTTGCAATCTCATAACAAGTTTTTCTAAGGTTCCACATCGCCAAATTGGTCAACCATTCGATTATAATCAACTGCAATCTCATAACAAGCTATTCTGAGGTTCCACATCACCGAATCGGTCAACCATTCAATGATAATGAGTTGTAATCTCATAACAAGCCATTCTGAGGTTCCGCATTGCAAAATTGATCAACCGTTCGATGATAATGAGTTGTAATCTCATAACAAGCTGTTATAAGGTTCCACATTGCTGAATCGATCAACCGTTCGATGATAATGAGTTGCAATCACATAACAAGTTGTTCTGAGGTGCCACATCACTGAATCGGTCAACCATTCGATGATAATGAGTTGTAATCTCATAAAAAACCATTCTGAGGTTCCACATTGCCAAATCGATCAGTCGTTCGATGATAATGAGTTGTAATCTCATAAGAAGTTGTTATGAGGTTCCACATCGCCGAATCGATCAATCGTTCGATGATAATGAATTACAATTTCATAACAAGCTATTCTAAGGTTTTACATTGCTGAATCGGTCAACCGTTCGATCATAATTAGCTGCAATCTCATAACAAGCTTTTCTAAGGTTCCACATCGCCGAATCACTCAATCTTTTGATGATAATGATTTTTAATCTCATAACAAGCCGTTCTGAGGTTCCACATCACCGAATCGATCAACCATTCATTGATAATGAGTTGTAATCTCATAACAAGTTGTTCTGAGGTTCGACATCGCCGAATTGATCAACCATTCGATGATAATGAGTTGCAATCTCATAACAAGCTATTCTGAGGTTCCACATCGCCGAATCGGTCAACCGTTCGATGATAATTAGCTGCAATCTCATAACAAGCTATTCTGAGGTTCCACATCACCGAATTGATCAACCATTCGATGATAATGAGTTGTAATCTCATAACAAGCCATTTTCAGGTTCCACATTGCCAAATTGATCAATCGTTCGATGATAATGAGTTGTAATCTCATAACAAGATGTTTTGAGGTTCCACATCGCTGAATCGATCAACCGTTCGATGATAATGTGTTGCAATCTCATAATAGGTTGTTCTGTTGTTCCACATTGCTGAATCGGTCAACCGTTCGATAATAATCAGCTGCAATCTCATAACAAGCTGTTCTGAGGTTCCACATCGCCGAATCAGTCAATCGTTCGATGATAATGAGTTGTAATCTCATAACTAGTCGTTCTGAGGTTCCACATCCCCGAATCGATCAACCATTTAATGATAATAAGTTGTAATCTCATAACAAGCTGTTCTAAGGTTCCACATCACCGAATCAATCAATTGTTCGATGATAATGAGTTGTAATCTCATAACAAGTTGTTCTGAGGTTCCACATTGCTGAATCGGTCAACCATTCGATGATAATCAGCTGCAATCTCATAACAAGCTAGTCTGAGGTTCCACATCATTGAGCTGTAATCTCATAACAAGCCATTCTTAGGTTCCACATTGCTGAATCGATCAACCATTCAATAATAATGAGTTGTAATCTCATAACAAGTTGTTCTGAGGTTCCACATCGTCGAAGCGATCAACCCTTCGGTGATAATGAGTTGCAATCTTATAACAAGCTATTCTGAGGTTACACATCGCTGAATAGGTCAACCATTCAATGATAATCAGCTGCAATCTCATAACAAGCTGTTCTGAGGTTGCACATCACCGAATCGGTCAACCATTCAATGATAATGAGTTGTAATCTCATAACAAGCCGTTCTGAGGTTCCACATCGCCGAATCAATCAACCRTTTGATGATAATGAGTTGTAATCTCATAACAAGCTGTTCTGAGGTTCCACATTGCCAAATTGATCAACTGTTTGAAGATAATGAGTTGCAATCTCATAACAAGCTGTTCTGAGGTTCCATATCRCTGAATCRATCAACCGTTTGATGATAATTAGCTGCAATCTCATAACAAGCTGTTCTAAGGTTCCACATCCCCGAATTGGTCAACTTTGTGATGATAATGAGTTGTAATCTCATAAAAAGTCATTCTGAAGTTCCACATTGCCGAATCGATAAACCATTTTATGATAATGAGTTTTAATCTCATAACAAGCTGTTCTGAGGTTCCACATTGCCGAATCAATCAACCGTTCGATGATAATGAGTTGCAATCTCATAACAAGCTATTCTCTGGTTCCACATCACCGAATCGGTCAACTGTTAGATGATAATTAGCTGCAATCTCATAACAAGCTATTCTAATGTTCTACATTGCCAAATCAGTCAACCGTTCGATGATAATGAGTTGTAATCTCATAAAAAGTTGTTCTGAGGTTCCACATTGCCGATTCAATCAATCGTTCAATGATAATGAGTTGTCATCTCATAACAAGTTGTTCTAAGATTCCACATTGCCAAATCGATCAACCGTTTGATGATAATGAGTTGTAATCTCATAAGTAGCTATTCTGAGGTTCCACATCACTGAATCAATCAACCGTTTGATGATAATGAGTTGCAATCTCATAACAAGCTGTTCTGAGGTTCGACATCACCGAATCGGTCAACCGTTTGATGATAATTAGCTGCAATCTCATAACAAGCTATTTTGAGGTTCCACATTGCCAAATCGGTCAACCGTTCAATGGTAATGAGTTGTAATCTCAGAACAAGCCGTTCTAAGGTTTCACATCGCCGAATTGATTAACCGTTTGATGATAATGAGCTGTAATCTCATAATAAGCTGTTCTGAGGTTCCACATCACCGAATTGATCAACTGTTTGATGATAATGAGTTGCAATCTCATAACAAGCTATTCTGAGGTTCCACATTGCCGAATCAATCAACCATTCAATGATAATGAGTTGTAATCTCATAAAAAGCTGTTGTAAGGTTCCACATCGCCAAATCGATCAACCATTTGATAATAATGAGTTGTACTCTCATAAAAAGCTATTCTGAGGTTTCACATTGCCAAATTGGTCAACCGTTCGATGATAATCAGCTGTAATCTCATAACAAGCTATTCTGAGGTTCCACATCGTCGAATTGGTCAACCATTTGATGATAATGAGTTGTAATCTAATAACAAGCCGTTCTGAGGTTCCACATCACTGAATCAATCAATCATTTGATGATAATGAGTTGTAATCTCATAACAAGCTGTTGTAAGGTTCCACATCGCCGAATCGATCAACCATTTGATAATAATGAGTTGCACTCTCATAACAAGTTGTTCTGAGGTTCCACATTGCCGAATCGATCAACCGTTCGATGGTAATGAGTTGCAATCTCATAACAAGCTCTTCTGAGCTTCCACATTGCCGAATCAGTCAACCATTTGATGATAATCAACTACAATCTCATAACAAAATGTTCTGAGGTTCCACATCGCCGAATCGATCAACCGTTCAATGATAATGAGTTGTAATCTCATAACAAGTCATTCTGAGGTTCCACATTGCTGAATCAATCAACCATTTGATGATAATGAGTTTTAATCTCATAATAAGTTGTTCTAAGGTTCCACATCGCCGAATCGATCAACTGTTTGATGATAATGAGTTGCAATCTCATAACAACCTGTTCTGAGGTTCCACATCGCCGAATCGGTCAACTGTTCGATGATAATCAGTTGCAATCTCATAAAAAGCTATTCTGAGGTTCCACATTGTCGAATAGGTCAACCGTTCAATGATAATGAGTTGTAATCTCATAACAATCCATTCTGAGGTTTCACATCGCCGAATCGATCAATCCTTCGATGATAATGAGTTTTAATCTCACAACAAGCTATTCTGAGGTTCCACATTGCTGAATTGATCAACCATTCGATGATAATGAGTTGCAATCTCATAACAAGCTATTCTGAGGTTTCACATCACCGAATCGTTCAACCGTTCGATGATAATCTGCTGCAATCTCATAACAAGTTGTTCTGAGGTTCCACCTCCCTGAATCGGTCAACCATTCAATGATAATGAGTTGTAATCTCATAACAAGCCATTCTGAGGTTCCACATCACTGAATCGATCAATCGTTTGATGATAATGAGTTGTAATCTCATAACAAGTTGTTCTGAGGTTCCACATCACTGAATCGATCAACCGTTCAATGATAATGAGTTGCAATCTCATAACAAGCTATTCTGAGGTTCCACATCGCCGAATTGGTCAACCGTTTGATGATAATCAGCTGCAATCTCATAAAAAGCTATTCTGAGGTTCCACATCACCGAATCGGTTAACCATTCGATGATAATGAGTTGTAATCTCATAACAAGCCACTCTAAGGTTCCACATTGCCGAATCAATCAACCGTTCGATGATAATGAGTTGTAATCTCAAAAGAAGCTATTCTGAGGTTCTATATCGCTGAATCGATCAACCGTTCAATGATAATGAGTTGCAATCTCATAAAAAGCTCTTCTAAGATTCCACATTGCCGAATCGGTCAACCATTTGATGATAATGAGTTGTAATCTCATAACAACCCGTTCTGAGGTTCCACATCGCCAAATCGATTAACCATTCAAAGATAATGAGTTGTAATCCCATAACAAGCTGTTCTAAGGTTCCACATCACCGAATCGGTCAACTGTTTGATGAGAATGAGTTGTAATCTAATAACAAGCCATTGTGAGGTTCCACATCACCAAATCAATCAATCATTTGATGATAATGAGTTGTAATCTCATAACAAGCCATTCTGAGGTTCCACATTGCCAAATCGATTAATCGTTCAATGATAATGAGTTGTAATCTCATAACAAGCTATTCTGAGGTTCCATATCACCGAATCGATCAACCGTTCAATGATAATGAGTTGCAATCTCATAACAAGCTCTTCTGAGGTTCAACATCGCCGAATCGGTCAACCATTTGATGATAATAAGTTGTAATCTCATAAAAACCTGTTCTGAGGTTCCACATCGCCGAATCGATCAACCATTCAAAGATAATGAGTTGAAATCTCATAACAAGCTATTTTGAGGTTTCACATCATCGAATCGATCAACCGTTCAATGATAATGAGTTGCAATGTCATAACAAGCTATTCTGAGGTTCCACATCACCGAATCGGTCAACCGTTCAATGATAATTAGCTACAATCTCATAACAAGCTATTCTAAGGTTCCACATCACCGAATTGATCAACCTCTTGATGAAAATGAGTTGTAATCTCATAACAAGCCATTCTGAGCTTCCACATCGCCGAATCAATCAACCATTCAATGACAAAGAGTTGTAATCTCATAACAAGCTGTTCTGAGCTTCCACATCTCCGAATCAATCAACCGTTCGATGACAATGAGTTGTAATCTCATAACAAGCCATTCTAAGGTTCCACATCGCTAAATCGATCAATCGTTCGATGATAATGAGTTGCAATCTCATAACAAGCCATTCTGAGGTTCCACATCACCGAATTGATCAACCGTTTGATGATAATGAGTTGCAATCTCATAACAAGCAATTCTGAGGTTCCACATCGCCGAATCGGTCAACCATTCGATGATAATCAGCTGCAATCTCATAACAAGCTATTCTGAGGTTCCACATCCCCGAATCGGTCAACCATTTGATGATAATGAGTTGTAATCTCATAACAAGCCGTTCTAAGGTTCCACATTGCCGAATCGATCAACCGTTCGATGATAATGAGTTATAATTTCATAACAAGTTGTTCTGAGGTTCCACATTTCCAAATCGATCAACCGTTCGATGGTATTGAGTTGTAATCTCATAACAAGCTCTTCTAAGGTTCCACATCACCGAATCAGTCAACCATTTGATGATAATTAGTTGCAATCTCATAACAAGCTATTCTGAAGTTCCACATCACCGAATCGATCAACCGTTTAATGATAATGAGTTGTAAACTCATAACAAGCCATTCTGAGGTTCCACATCACCGAATCGATCAACCGTTTGATGATAATGAGTTGTAATCTCATAACAAGCTATTCTGAGGTTCCACATCACTAAATTGATCAACCGTTTGATGATAATGAGTTGCAATCTCATAACAACTTGTTCTGAGGTTCCACATCGCCGAATCGGTCAACTGTTCGATGATAATCAGCTATAATCTCATAACAAGCTATTTTGAGGTTCCACATTGCCGAATCGGTCAACCGTTCAATGATAATGAGTTGTAATCTCATAACAAGTCGTTCTGAGGTTTCACATTGCCGAATTGATCAACCGTTCGATGATAATGAGTTATAATCTCATAACAAGCTATTCTAAGGTTCCACATTGCCGAATCAATCAACCATTCGATGATAATGAGTTTCAATCTCATAACAAGCTTTTTAGAGGTTCCACATCGCCGAATCAGTCAATCGTTCGATGATAATCAGCTGCAATTTCATAACAAGCTGTTCTAAGGTTCCACATTGCCGAATCGGTCAACCATTCAATGATAATGAGTTGTAATCTCATAACAAGCCATTCTAAGGTTCCACATCACCAAATCGATGAATCATTCGATGATAATGCGTTGTAATCTCATAACAAGCTGTTCTGAGGTTCCACATCACTGAATCGATCAACCTTTCGATGATAATGAGTTGTAATCTCATAACAAGCTATTCTGAGGTTCTACATCGCCGAATAGACCAACCGTTCAATGATAATGAGTTGCAATCTTATAACAAGCTGTTCTGAGGTTCCACATCGCCGAATTAGTCAACCGTTCAATGATAATCAGCTACAATTTCATAACAAGCTATTGTGAGGTTCTACATCACCGAATCAGTTAACAGTTCGATGATAATGAGTTGTAATCTCATAACAAGCCATTCTGAGGTTCCACATTGCCAAATCGATCAACCGTTTGATGATAATGAGTTGTAATCTCATAACAAGCTATTATGAGGTTCCATATCGCCGAATTAATCAACCGTTCAATGATAATGAGTTGCAATTTCATAACAAGCTCTTCTGAGGTTCCACATCGCTAAATCGATCAACCGTTTGATGATAATGAGTTGTAATCTCATAACAACCCATTCTGAGGTTCCACGTAGCTGAATCGGTCAACCGTTCAATGATAATTAGCTCTAATCTCATAACAAGCTGTTCTGAGGTTCCACATCGTCGAATCGGTCAACCGATCGATGATAATGAGTTGTAATCTCATAACAAGCTGTTCTGAGGTTCCACATCACCAAATTGGTTAACCATTTGATGATAATGAGTTGTAATCTCATAACAAGCCGTTCTAAGGTTCCACATTGCCGAATCGATCAACCGTTCGATGATAATGAGTTGTAATCTCATAACAAGCTGTTCTGGGGTTCCACTTCGCTGAATTGATCAACCGTTTGATGATAATGAGTTGCAATCTCCAAACAAGCTATTTAGAGTTTCCACATTGCCGAATCGGTCAACCGTTCGATGATAATCAGCTGGAATCTCATAACAAGCTATTTTGAGGTTCCACATCACCAAATCGATCAACCGTTCGATGATAATGAGTTGTAATCTCATAACAAGCCGTTCTGAGGTTCCACATTGCTGAATCGATCAACCGTTTGATGATAATGAGGTTTAATTTCATAACAAGTTGTTCTAAGGTTCCACATTGTAGAATCGGTCAACCATTTAATGATAATTAGCTGCAATCTCATAACAAGCTATTCTGGGGTTCCACATTGCCGAATAGGTCAATCATTTGATGATAATGAGTTGTAATCTCATAACAAGCCGTTCTGAGGTTCCACATCATTGAATTGATCAACCGTTCAATGATAATGAGTTGTAATCTCATAACAAGTTTTTCTGAGGTTCCACATCGCCGAATTGATCAACCGTTCGATGATAATGAGTTACAATCTCATAACAAGCTATTCTGAGGTTCCACATCGCCGAATCGGTCAACCGTTCGATGATAATCAGCTGCAATCTCATAACAAGCTATTCTGAGGTTCCACATCACCGAATCGATCAACTGTTCAATGATAATGAGTTGTAATCTCATAATAGGCCATTTTGAGGTTCCACATTGCCAAATTGATCAATCATTCGATGATAATGAGTTGTAATCTCATAACAAGCCATTCTAACATTCCACATTGCCGAATAGATCAACCGTTTGACGATAATGAGTTGTAATCTCATAACAAGCTATTCTGAGGTTCCACATTGCCGAATCGATCAACCGTTCGATGATAATGAGTTGCAATCTCATAACAAGGTGTTCTGAGGTTCCACATCACCAAATTGATCAATCGTTCGATGATAATGAGTTGCAATCCCATAACAAGCTGTTCTAAGGTTTCAAATCGGCAAATCGGTCAACCATTTGATGATAATCAGCTGCAATCTCATAACAAGCTATTCTGAGGTTCCACATCGCCGAATCGGTCAACCATTTGATGATAATGAGTTGTAATCTCATAACAAGCCATTCTTAGGTTCCACATTGCTGAATCGATCAACCATTCTATAATAATGAGTTGTAATCTCATAACAAGTTGTTCTGAGGTTCCACATCGCCGAATCGATCAACCATTTGATGATAATGAGTTGCAATCTCATAAAAAGCTATTCTAAGGTTCCACATCACCGAATTGGTCAACCTTTTGATGATAATCAGCTGCAATCTCATAACAAGCTGTTCTAAGGTTTTACATCGCCGAATCGGTCAACCGTTCAATGATAATGAGTTGTAATCTCATAACAAGCCGTTCTGAGGTTCCACATCGCCGAATCGATCAAGCGTTTGATGATAATGAGTTGTAATCTCATAACAAGCTGTTCTGAGGTTCCACATCACCAAATCGATCAACTATTTGAAGATAATGAGTTGCAATCTCATAACAAGCTATTCTGAGATTCTACATTGCTGAATCGGTCAACCATTCGATGATAATTAGCTGCAATCTCATAACAAGCTATTCTGAGGTTCCACATCCCCAAATTGGTCAACCATTCAATGATAATGAGTTGTAATCTCATAACAAGTCATTCTGAATTTTTACATTGCCAAATTGATCAACCATTTGATGATAATGAGTTGTAATCTCATAACAAGTTGTTTAGAGGTTCCACATTGCCGAATCGATCAACCATTTGATGATAATGAGTTGCAATCTCATAACAAGCTATTCTGAGGTTCCACATCACCGAATCGGTCAACTGTTTGATGATAATCAGCTACAATCTCATAACAAGCTATTCTGAGGTTCCACATTCCCAAATCGGTCAACTGTTTGATGATAATGAGTTGTAATCTCATAACAAGCCATTCTGAGGTTCCACATTGCCGAATCGATTAATTATTCAATGATAATGAGTTGTAATCTCATAACAAGTTGTTCTGAGTTTCCACATTGCCAAATCGATCAACCGTTTGATGATAATGAGTTGTAATCTCATAACAAGCTATTCTGAGGTTCCACATCGCCGAATCGATCAACTGTTTGATGATAATGAGTTGCAATCTCATAACAAGCTATTCTGAGGTTCTACATCACTGAATCGGTCAACCGTTTGATGATAATGAGTTGTAATATCATAACAAGCTATTTTGAGGCTCTACATTGCCAAATCGGTAGACCGTTCAATGATAATGAGTTGTAATCTCATAACAAGCCGTTCTAAGGTTTCACATTGCCGAATTGATCAACCGTTCAATGATAATGAGTTGTAATCTCATAACAAGCTATTCTTAGGTTCCACATCACCGAATTGATCAACTAGTCGATGATAATGAGTTGCAATCTCATAACAAGATGTTCTGAGGTTCCACATCACCGAATCGGTCAACCGTTCGATGATAATCAACTGCAATCTCATAACAAGCTGTTCTGAGGTTTCACATCACCAAATTGGTCAATTGTTCGATGATAATGAGTTGTAATCTCATAACAAGCCATTTTGAGGTTCCACATTGCCGAATCAATCAACCGTTCGATGATAATGAGTTGTAATCTCATAACAAGCTGTTATAAGGTTCCACATCGCCGAATCGATCAACCATTTGATTATAATGAGTTGCACTCTCATAACAAGCTATTCTGAGGTTTCACATCATGAAATTGGTCAACCGTTCGATGATAATCAACTGTAATCTCATAACAAGCTATTTTGAGGTTCCACATCGCTAAATCGGTCAACTGTTTGATGATAATGAGTTGTAATCTCATAACAAGCCATTCTGAGGTTCCACATCACTGAATCGATCAATCGTTTGATGATAATGAGTTGTAATCTCATAACAAGCTATTCTAAGGTTCCACATTGCCGAATTGATCAACTTTTTGATGATAATGAGTTGCAATCTCATAACAAGCTATTCTGAGGTTCCACATTGCCGAATCGGTCAACCGTTCGATGATAATCAGCTGCAATCTCATAACAAGCTATTTTGAGGTTCCACATCGCTAAGTCAGTCAACCGTTCAATGATAATGATTTGTAATCTCATAACAAGCCATTCTAAGGTTTCACTTCGCTGAATCGATCAACCGTTCGATGATAATGAGTTGTAATCTCATAACAAGCTGTTCTGAGGTTCCACATCGCCGAATCGATCAACCATTCGATGATAATGAGTTGCAATCTCAAAACAAGCTATTATGAGGTTCCACATCGCTGAATCGGTCAACCATTTGATGATAATCAGCTGTAATCTCATAACAAGCTATTCTGAGGTTCCACATCGCCGAATCAGTCAACTGTTCAATGATAATGAGTTGTAATCTCATAATAAGCCATCTTGAGGTTTCACATCGCCGAATCGATCAACCGTTTGATGATAATGAGTTTTAATCTCATAACAAGCTATTCTGACGTTCCACATTGTCGAATTGATCAACCATTCAATGATAATGAGTTGCAATCTCATAACAAGCTATTCTGAGGTTCTACATCACCAAATTAATCAACCGTTCGATGATAATGAGTTGTAATCTCATAACAAGCCGTTCTGAGGTTCCACATCTCCAAATCGATCAACCGTTCAATAATAATGAGTTGTAATCTCATAACAAGCTATACTGAGGTTCCAAATTGCCAAATTGATCAACCGTTTGATGATAATGATTTGCAATCTCATAACAAGCTGTTCTAAGGTTCTACATCACCGAATCGGTCAACCATTCGATGATAATCAGCTACAATCTCATAAAAAGCTATTTTGAGGTTCCACATCACCGAATTGGTCAACTGTTTGATGATAATGAGTTGTAATCTTATAACAAGCCATTCTGAGCTTCCACATTGCCAAATCGATCAACTGTTCGATGATAATGAGTTGTAATCTCATAACAAGCTATTCTGAGGTTCCACATCGCCGAATTGATCAACCGTTCGATGATAATGAGTTGCAATCTCATAACAAGCTGTTATGAGGTTCCACATCGCCAAATCAGTCAACCGTTCGATGATAATCAGCTGCAATCTCATAACAAGTTGTTCTAAGGTTCCACATCGCCAAATTGGTCAACTGTTCGATAATAATGAGTTGTAATCTAATAACAAGCCATTCTGAGGTTCCACATCGCCGAATCGGTCAACTGTTCGATGATAATGAGTTGTAATCTAATAACAAGTTGTTCTGAGGTTCCACATCGCCAAATTAATCAATTGTTTGATGACAATGAGTTGTAATCTCATAACAAGCTATTCTGAGGTTCCACAACACCGAATCGATCAACCCTTTGATGATAATGAGTTACAATCTCATAACAACCTGTTCTGAGGTTCCACATCACCGAATCGGTCAACCATTCGATGATAATCAACAACAATCTTATAATAAGCTGTTCTAAGGTTCCACATTGCCGAATCGGTCAACCGTTCAATGATAATGAGTTGTAATCTCATAAAAAGCCATTCTGAGGTTCCACATCGACAAATCAATCAATCGTTCAATGATAACGAGTTGTAATCTCATAACAAGTTGTTCTGAGGTTCCACATTGCCGAATCGATCAACCGTTTGATGGTAATGAGTTGCAATCTCATAACAAGCTCTTCTGAGGTTCCACATCGCCGAATTAGTCAACCGTTCGATGATAATCAGCTACAATCTCATAACAAGCTGTTCTGAGGTTCCACATCGCCGAATCGATCAACCGTTCAATGATAATGAGTTGTAATCTCATAACAAGCCATTCTGAGGTTCCACATCACTGAATCAATCAACCGTTTGATGATAATGAGTTGTAATCTCATAACAAGCTATTCTGAGGTTCCACATCGCCGAATCGATCAACCGTTTGATGATAATGAGTTGCAATCTCATAACAACCTGTTCTGAGGTTCCACATCGCTGAATCAGTCAACTGTTGGATGATAATCAGCTGTGATCTCATAACAAGCTATTCTGAGGTTCCACATTGCTGAATTGGTCAACCGTTCAATGATAATGAGTTGTAATCTCATAACAATTCATTCTGAGGTTTCACATCGCTGAATCGATCAACCGTTTGATGATAATGAGTTTTAATCTCACAAGAAGCTATTCTAAGGTTCCACATTGCTGAATCGATCAACCATTCGATGATAATGAGTTGCAATCTCATAGCAAGCTGTTCTGAGGTTCCACATTACCGAATCGGTCAATCGTTCGATGATAATCAGCTGTAATCTCATAACAAGCTGTTCTGAGGTTCCACCTTGCCGAATCGGTCAACCATTCAATGATAATGAGTTGTAATCTCATAACAAGCCATTCTGAGGTTCCACATCACCGAATCGATCAATCGTTTGATGATAATGAGTTGTAATCTCATAACAAGCTATTCTAAGGTTCCACATCACCGAATAGATCAACTATTCAATGATAATGAGTTGCAATCACATAACAAGTTGTTCTGAGGTTCGACATCGCCAAATTGATCAACCATTCAATGATAATGAGTTGCAATCTCATAACAAGCTGTTCTGAGGTTCTACATCGCCAAATTGGTCAACCGTTTGATGATAATCAGCTGCAATCTCATAACAAGCTATTCTGAGGTTCCACATCGCCGAATCGGTTAACCATTCGATGATAATGAGTTGTAATCTCATAACAAGTCATTCTAAGGTTCCACATTGCCGAATCAATCAACTTTTCGATGATAATAAGTTGTAATCTCATAACAAGCTATTCTGAGGTTCCATATCGCCGAATCGATCAACCGTTCAATGATAATGAGTTACAATCTCATAACAAGCTCTTCTGAGGTTCCACATCGCCGAATCAGTCAACCGTTTGATGATAATGAGTTGTAATCTCATAACAACCCATTCTGAGGTTCCACATTGCCAAATCGATCAACCATTCAAAGATAATGAGTTGTAATATCATAACAAGCTATTTTGAGGTTCCACATCTCCGAATCGGTCAATTGTTTGATTATAATGAGTTGTAATCTAATAACAAGCCGTTCTGAGGTTCCACATCACCGAATCAATCAATCATTTGATGATAATGAGTTGTTATCTCATAACAAGCTGTTCTAAGGTTCCGCATCGCCGAATCGATCAACCGTTTGATGATAATGAGTTGCAATCTCATAACAAGTTGTTCTGACATTCCACATCACCGAATCGGTCAACCATTCGATGATAATCAGCTACAATCTCATAATAAGCTGTTCTGAGGTTCCACATCGCCGAATTGGACAACCGTTCAATGATAATGAGTTGTAATCTCATAACAAGCCATTATGAGGTTCCACATTGCCGAATGGATCAATCGTTCAATGATAATGAGTTGTAATCTCATAACAAGTTGTTTAGAGGTTCCACATTGCCGAATCGATCAACCGTTCAATGATAATGAGTTATAATCTCATAACAAGCCATTCTAAGGTTCCACATCGCCAAATCGATCAACTATTTGATGATAATGAGTCGTAATCTCATAACAAGCTGTTCTAAGGTTCCACATCGCCGAATCGATCAACCGTTTGATGATAATGAGTTGCGATCTCATAACAACCTATTCTGAGGTTTCACATCACCGAATCAGTCAACTATTCGATGATAATCAGCTGCAATCTCATAACAAGCTATTCTGAGGTTCCACATTGCCGAATCAGTCAACCATTCAATGATAATGAGTTGTAATCTCATAACAAGCTGTTCTGAGGTTTTACATTGCTGAATCGATCAACCGTTTGATGATAATGAGTTGTAATCTCATAACAAGCTATTCTAAGGTTCCACATTGCTGAATCGATCAACCATTCGATGATAATGAGTTGCAATCTCATAACAAGCTGTTCTTAGGTTCCACATCGCCGAATCGGTCAACCGTTCGATGATAATCAGCTGCAATCTCATAACAAGCTATTCTGAGGTTCCACATCACCGAGTCGGTCAACCATTCAATGATAATGAGTTGTAATCTCATAACAAGCCATTCTGAGGTTCCACTTCATCGAATCGATCAATCATTCGATGATAATGAGTTGTAATTTCATAACAAGCTGTTCTGTTGTTCCACATCACCGAATCGATCAACTATTTGATGATAATAAGTTGCAATCACATAACAAGCTATTCTGAGGTTCCACATCACCGAATCGATCAACAGTTCAATGATAATGAGTTGCAATCTCATAACAAGCTATTCTGAGGTTCCACATCACCGAATTGGTCAACCGTTTGATGATAATCAACTACAATCTCATAACAAGCTATTCTGAGGTTCCACATCACTGAATCGGTTAACCGTTCGATAATAATGAGTTGTAATCTCATAACAAGCCATTCTGAGGTTCCACATTGCTGAATCAATCAACCGTTCAATGATAATAAGTTGTAATCTCATAACAAGTTATTCTGAGTTTCCATATCGCCGAATCGATCAACCGTTCAATGATAAGGAGTTGCAATCTCATAACAAGCTCTTCTGAGGTTCCACATTGCCGAATTGGTCAACCGTTTGATGATAATGAGTTGTAATCTCATAACAACCTATTCTGACATTCCACATCGCCGAATCGATCAACCATTCAAAGATAATGAGTTGTAATCTCATAACAAGCTGTTTTGAGGTTTCACATCGCCGAATCGATCAACCGTTCGATGATAATGAGTTGCAATCTCATAACAAGCTATTCTGAGGTTCCACATCACTGAATCGGTCAACCATTCAATGATAATTAGCTACAATCTCATAACAAGCTATTCTGAGGTTCCACATAGCCAAATCGGTCAACCATTCGATGATAATGAGTTGTAATCTCATAACAAGTCATTCTGAGCTTCCACATCGCCGAATAAATCAACCATTCGATGATAATGAGTTGTAATCTCATAACAAGCTATTCTAAGGTTCCACATCGCCGAATTGATCAACCGTTTGATGATAATGAGTTCCAATCTCATAACAAGCTTTTCTGAGGTTCCACATCACCGAATCGGTCAACCGTTTGATGATAATGAGTTGTAATCTCATAACAAGCCATTCAAAGGTTCCACATTGCCGAATCGATCAACCGTTTGATGATAATGAGTTGTAATCTTGTAACAAGCTGTTTTGAGGTTCCACATTGCCGAATTGATCAACCGTTCGATGGTATTGAGTTGCAATCTTATAACAAGCTCTTTTGAGGTTCCACATTGCCGAATCAGTAAACCATTTGATGATAATCAGCTGCAATCTCATAACAAGTTGTTCTAAGGTTCCACATCACCGAATTGATCAACCGTTTAATGATAATGAGTTGTAATCTCATAACAAGCCATTCTAAGGTTCCACATCATCGAATCGATCAACCATTTGATGATAATGAGTTGTAATCTCATAACAAGCTGTTATGAGGTTCCACATCACCGAATCAATCAACCGTTTGATGATAATGAGTTGCAATCTCATAACAACTTTTTCTGAGGTTCCACATCGCCGAATCGGTCAACTATTCGATGATAATCAGCTACAATCTCATAACAAGCTATTTTGAGGTTCCACATTGCCAAATCGGTCAACCGTTCAATGATAATGAGTTGTAATCTCATAACAAGCCATTCTGAGGTTTCACATCGCCGAATCGATCAACCGTTCGATGATAATGAGTTGTAATCTCATGACAAGCTATTCTAAGGTTCGACATTGTTGAATCAATCAACCATTCAATGATAATGAGTTGCAATCTCATAACAAGCTTTTCTGAGGTTCCACATCGCCGAATCGGTCAACCGTTCGATGATAATCAGTTGCATTCTCATAACAAGCTATTCTGAGGTTCCACATCGCCGAATCTGTCAACCATTCAATGATAATGAGTTGTAATCTCATAACAAGCCATTCTGAGGTTCCACATCACCAAATCAATCAATCATTCGATGATAATGAGTTGTAATCTCATAACAAGCTGTTTTGAGGTTCCACATCACTGAATCGATCAACTATTCGATGATAATGAGTTGCAATCACATAACAAGCTGTTCTAAGGTTCCACATCACCGAATTGATCAACCGTTCAATGATAATGAGTTGCAATCTCATAACAAGCTGTTTCGAGGTTCCACATCTCCGAAATGGTCAACTGTTTGCTGATAATCAGCTGCAATTTCATAACAAGCTATTCTGAGGTTCCACATCACCAAATCGGTTAACCGTTCGATGATAATGAGTTGTAATCTCATAACAAGCCATTATAAGGTTCCACATTGCCGAATTAATCAACTGTTTGATGATAATGAGTTGTAATCTCATAACAAGCTATTCTGAGGTTCCATATCGCCGAATCCATCAACCGTTCAATGATAATGACTTGCAATCTCATAACAAGCTGTTCTGAGGTTCCACATCGCTGAATCGGTCAACCATTCGATGATAATGAGTTGTAATCTCATAACAAGCCATTCTGAGGTTCCACATCACTGTATTGATCAACCATTCGATGATAATGAGTTGTAATCTCATAACAAGCTATTCTGAGGTTCCACATCACCGAATTGATCAACCATTCGATGATAATGAGTTCCAATCTCATAACAAGCTATTCTGAGGTTCCACATCACCGAATTGGTCAACTGTTCGATGATAATCAGCTGCAATCTCATAACAAGCTGTTCTGAGGTTGCACATCACCGAATCTGTCAACCATTTGATGATAATGAGTTGTAATCTCATAACAAGCCATTCTAACGTTCCACATTGCCGAATCGATCAACCGTTCGATGATAATGAGTTGTAATCTCATAACAAGCTGTTCTGAGGTTCCACATCGCCGAATTGATCAATCGTTTGATGATAATGAGTTGCAATCTGAAAACAAGTTGTTTAGACATTCCACATCACCGAATCAGTCAACCATTCGATGATAATCACCTACAATCTTATAACAAGCTATTTTGAGGTTCCACATCACCGAATCGGTCAACCGTTTGATGATAATGAGTTGTAATCTCATAACAAGCCGTTCTGAGGTTCCACATTGTCGAATCGATCAACTATTTGATGATAATGAGTTGTAATCTCATAACAAGCTATTCTGAGGTTCTACATCACCGAATCGATCAACCGTTCAATGATAATGAGTTGTAATCTCATAACAAGCTATTCTTAGGTTCCACATCGCCGAATCGGTCAACCATTCGATG
This sequence comes from Thuja plicata, assembly GCA_018584345.1. Lineage (NCBI taxonomy): Eukaryota > Viridiplantae > Streptophyta > Pinopsida > Cupressales > Cupressaceae > Thuja > Thuja plicata. The sequence continues at coordinate 46,024 of MU216240.1, forward strand.
ATAATTAGCTGCAATCTCATAACAAGCTGTTCTGAGGTTCCACATCACCGAATCAGTCAACCATTCGATGATAATGAGTTGTAATCTCATAACAAGTCATTCTGAGGTTCCACATCACCAAATCAATCAACCGTTCAATGATAATGAGTTATAATCTCATAACAAGCTGTTCTGAGGTTCCACATCGCCTAATCGATCAACCGTTTGATGATAATGAGTTGCAATCTCATAACAAGCTATTCTGAGGTTCCACATCACTGAATCAGTCAACCATTCAATGATAATCAGTTTCAATCTCATAACAAGCTATTCTAAGGTTCCACATCGCCGAATTGGTCAACCGTTTAATGATAATGAGTTGTAATCTCATAACAAGCCGTTCTGAGGTTCCACATCACTGACTTGATCAACCGTTTGATGATACTGAGTTGTAATCTCATAACAAACTGTTCTGAGGTTCCACATTGCCGAATCGATCAACTGTTCAATGATAATGAGTTGCAATCTCATAACAAGCTGTTCTAAGGTTCCACATCGCCGAATCAGTCAACCGTTTGATGATAATCAGCTGCAATCTCATAACAAGTTGTTCTAAGGTTCCACATCTCCAACTCGGTCAACCATTCAATGATAATGAGTTGTAATCTCATAACAAGCCATTCTGAGGTTCCACATCGCCAAATCGATCAACCGTTCAATGATAATGAGAGTTAATCTCATAAAAATCTATTCTGAGGTTCCACATCGCCGAATCGATTAACCGTTCCATGATAATGAGTTCCAATCTCATAACAAGTTGTTCTGAGGTTCCACATCGCTGAATCGATCAACCGTTCGATGATAATAAGTTGTAATCTCATAACAAGCTAGTCTGAGGTTCCAAATCACCGAATCGGTCAACCATTTGATGATAATCAGCTACAATCTCAAAACAAGCTATTCTGAGGTTCCACATCGCTGAATCGGTCAACCGTTTGATGATAATGAGTTGTAATCTCATAACAAGCCATTGTAAGGTTCCACATTGCCGAATCAATCAACCGTTCGATGATAATAAGTTGTAATCTCATAACAAGCTATTCTGAGGTTCCACATTGTCGAATCGATCAACCGTTCAATGATAATAAGTTGCAATCTCATAACAAGCTATTCTAAAGTTCCACATCACCGAATTGGTCAACCATTTGATGATAATGAGTTGTAATCTCATAACAAGCTGTTCTGAGGTTCCACATCGCCGAATTGATCAACCGTTTGATGATAATGAGTTGTAATCTAATAACAAGCTATTCTGAGCTTCCACATCGCCGAATCGATCAACCGTTCAATGATAATGAGTTGCAATCTCATAACAAGATATTCTAGGTTTTCACATCGCTGAATCGGTCAACCGTTTGATGATAATTAGCTGCAATCTCATAACAAGCTATTCTGAGGTTCAACATCACTGAATCGGTCAACCATTGGATGATTATGAGTTGTAATCTCATAACAAGCTATTTTGAGGTTCCACATCGCCGAATCAATCAACCGTTCGATGATAATGAGTTGTAATCTCATAACAAGCTTTTCTAAGGTTCCACATCACCGACTTGATCAATCATTTGAGGATAATGAGTTGCAATCTCATAACAAGCTATTCTGAGGTTCCACACCGCTGAATTGGTCAACCGTTTGATGATAATTAGCTGTAATCTCATAACAAGCTGTTCTGAGGTTCCACATTGCCAAATCGGTCAACCGTATGATGATAATGAGTTGTAATCCCATAACAAGCTATTCTAAGGTTCCACATCGCCAAATCAATCAATCATTTGATGATAATGAGTTGCAATCTCATAACAAGCTATTCTGAGGTTCCACATCGCCGAATCAGTCAACCGTTTGATAATAATCAGTTGCAATCTCATAACAAGTTGTTCTGAGGTTCCACATCACCAAATCTATCAACCGTTTGATGATAATGAGTTGTAATCTCATAACAAGTTGTTCTGAGGTTCCACATCACCAAATCGATCAACTGTTTGATGATAATGAGTTGCAATCTCATAACAAGTTGTTCTGAGGTTCCACATCACCACATCGGTCAACCGTTCAATGATAATGAGTTGTAATCTCATAAGAAGCCATTCTGACGTTCCACATTGCTGAATCGATTAACCGTTCAATGATAATGAGTTGTAATCTCATAACAAGCTATTCTGAGGTTCCACATCACCAAATTGATCAATCATTCGATGATAATGACTTGCAATCTCATAACAAGCTATTCTGAGGTTCTGCCTCATTGAATCAGTCAACCATTTGATGATAATTAGCTGCAATCTCATAACAAGCTATTCTGAGGTTCCACATCGCTGAATCGGTCAACCGTTTGATGATAATGAGTTGTAATCTCATAACAAGCTATTCTAAGGTTCCACATTGCCGAATCGGTCAACCGTTCAATGATAATGAGTTGTAATCTCATAACAAGCCGTTTTGAGGTTCCACATTGCCGAATCGATCAACCGTTTGATGATAATGAGTTGTAATCTCATAACAAGCTGTTCTGAGGTTCCACATCACCGAATCGGTCAACCATTCTATGATAATGAGTTGTAATCTCATAACAAGCCATTCTAAGGTTCCACATTGCCGAATCGATCAACCATTTAATGATAATAAGTTGTAATCTCATAACAAGCTATTCTGAGGTTCTACATCACCAAATCAATCAACCGTTCAATGATAATGAGTTCCAGTCTCATAACAAGATGTTCTAAGGTTCTACATCACTGAATTGGTCAACTGTTTGATGATAATGAGTTGTAATCTCATAACAAGCTGTTCTGAGGTTCCACATTGCCATATCGATCAACCATTCGATGATAATGAGTTATAATCTCATAACAAGCTATTCTGAGGTTCCACATCGCCGAATCGATCAACCGTTCGATGATAATCAGCTACAATGTCATAGCAAGCTATTCAAAAGTTCCACATCGCCGAATCGGTCAACCATTCGATGATAATGAGTTATAATCTCATAACAAGCCATTCTGAGGTTCCATATTGCCGAATTGATCAACCGTTCGATGATAATAAGTTGTAATCTCATAACAAGCTGTTCTGAGGTTCCACATCACTGAATCGATCAACCGTTCGATGATAATGAGTTAAAATCTCATAACAAGCTGTTTTGAGGTTCCATATCACCAAATCGGTCAACCTTTGATGATAATCAGTCGCAATCTAATAATAAACTATTCTATGGTTCCACATCACCAAATCGGTCAACCGTTCGATGATAATAAGTTGGAATCTCATAACAAGCTGTTCTGAGGTTCCACATCACCAAATCGATCAACCATTCGATGATAATGAGTTGTAATCTCATAACAAAGCTGTTCTGAGGTTCCACATCACCGAATCGATCAACCGTTTGATGATAATGAGTTGCAATCTCATAACAAGCTGTTCTGAGGTTCCACATCACCGAATCGGTCAACCTTTCGATGATAATCAGCTGTAATCTCATAACAAGTTGTTCTAAGGTTCCACAATGCTGAATCGGTCAATCATTCAATGATAATGAGTTGTAATCTCATAACAAGCCATTCTGAGGTTCCACATCACCGAATCGATCAACCGTTCGATGATAATGAGTTGTAATCTCATAACAAGCTGTTCTGAGGTTCCACATCACCAAATCAATCAACCGTTCGATGATGATGAGTTGTAATCTCATAACAAGCGCTTCTCAAGTTCCACATTATTGAATCGATCAACCGTTCGATGATAATGAGTTATAATCTCATAACAAGTTGTTCTGAGGTTCCACATCACCAAATCGATCAACCGTTTGATGATAATGAGTTGCAATCTCATAACAAGCTGTTCTGAGGTTCCACATCAGCGAATCGGTCAACCATTTGATGATAATCAGCTACAATCTTATAACAAGCCATTCTGAGGTTCCACATTGCTGAATCGGTCAAGCATTTGATGATAATGATTTGTAATCTCATAACAAGCTATTCTGAGGTTCCACATCACCGAATCGATAAACCGTTCAATGATAATGAGTTGTAATCTCATAACAAGGTGTTCTGAGGTTCCACATCGCCGAATCAATCAACTATTTGATGGTAATGAGTTACAATCTCATAACAAGCTATTCTAAGGTTCCACATCGCCGAATTGGTCAACCATTCGATGATAATGAGTTGCAATTTCATAACAAGCTATTCTGAGGTTCCACATCGCGAAATCGGTCAACCGTTTGATGATAATGAGTTGTAATCTCATAGCAAGCCATTCTAAGGTTCCACATCACCGAATCGATCAACCATTTGATAATAATGAGTTGTAATCTCATTACAAGCTATTCTGAGGTTCCACATCACCGAATCCATCAACTGTTCAATGATAATGAGTTGCAATCTCATAACAAGCTATTTTGAGGTTCCACATTGCCAAATCGATCAACCGTTTGGTGATAATCAGTTGCAATCTCATAACAAGCTGTTCTGAGATTTCACATCACTGAATCAGTCAACCGTTCAATGATAATAAGTTGTAATCTCATAACAAGTCCTTCTGAGGTTCCACATCACCGAATCAATCAACCATTCGATGATAATGAGTTGTAATCTTATAACAAGCTGTTCTAAGGTTCCATATTACCGAATCGATCAATCGTTCGATGTTAATGAGTTGCAATCTTATAACAAGCTATTTTGAGGTTCCACATCGCCGAATCGGTCAACCATTTGATGATAATCAGTTACAATCTCATAACAAGCTGTTCTAAGGTTCCACATTGCCGAATCAGTCAACCGTTCGATGATAATAAGTTGTAATCTCATAACAAGCCGTTCTAAGGTTCCACATTGCTGAATCGATCAACCGTTCGATGATAATGAGTTGTAATCTCATAACAAGCTACTCTGAGATTCCACATCACTGAATTGATCAATGGTTCGATGATAATGAGTTGCAATCTCATAACAAGATTTTTTGAGGTTCCACATCACCAAATAGGTCAACCATTTGATGATAATCAACTACAATCTCATAACAAGCTGTTCTAAGGTTCGACATCGCCGAATCGGTCAACTGTTTGATGATAATGAGTTGTAATCTCATAACAAGCCATTCTGAGGTTCCACATTGCTGAATCGATCAACCGTTTGATGATAATGAGTTGTAATCTCATAACAAGCCTTTCTGAGGTTCCACATCGCCAAATCGGTCAACCATTTGATGATAATCAGCTGCAATCTCATAACAAGCTGTTCTAAGGTTCCACATCGCCGAATCGGTCAACCGTTTGATGATAATGAGTTGTAATCTCATAACAAGCCATTCTGAGGTTCCACATTGCCGAATCGATCAACCGTTCAATGACAATGAGTTTTAATCTCATAACAAGCTGTTCTAAGGTTCCACATCACCGCATCGATCAACCGTTCGATGATTATGGGTTACAATCTCACAATAAGCTATTCTGAGGTTCCACATTGCTGAATCGGTCAACCGTTCGATGATAATCAGCTACAATCTCATAACAAGCTGTTCTGAGGTTCCACATCACTGAATTGGTCAACCGTTCAATGATAATGAGTTGTAATCTCATAACAAGTCATTCTGAGGTTCCACATGACGGAATCGATCAACCGTTCGATGATAATGAGTTGTAATCTCATAATAAGCTGTTCTGAGGTTCTACATTGCCGAATCGATCAACTGTTCAATGATAATGAGTTACAATCTCATATCAAACTGTTCTGAGGTTCCACATCATCGAATCGGTCAACCGTTCGATGATAATTAGCTGCAATCTCATAACAAGCTATTCTAAGGTTCCACATTGCTAAATCAGTCAACCATTCAATGATAATGAGTTGTAATCTCATAACAAGCCATTCTGAGGTTCCACATCACTGAATTGATCAATCATTTGATGATAATGAGTTGTAATCTCATAACAAGTTGTTCTGAGGTTCCACATCGCCAAATTGATCAACATTTTGATGATAATGAGTTGCAATCTCATAACAAGCTGTTTCAGGTTCCACATCACCGAATTGATCAAATGTTTGATGATAATGAGTTGCATTCTCATAACAAGCTATTCTGAGGTTCCACATCGCCGAATCGGTCAACCGTTCGATGATAATCAGCTACAATCTCATAACAAGTTGTTTAGAGGTTCCACATCACTGAATTGGTCAACCGTTTGATGATAATGAGTTGTAATCTCATAACAAGCCGTTCTGAGGTTCCACATTTCCAAATCAATCATCTATTTGATGATAATGAGTTGTAATCTCATAATAAGCTGTTCTCAGGTTCCACATCGCCGAATCGATCAACCGTTTGATGATAATGACTTACAATCTCTTAACAAGCTATTCTGAGGTTCCACATTGCCGAATCGGTCAACCGTTCTATGATAATCAGCTGCAATCTCATAACAAGCCATTCTGAGGTTCCACATTGTCGAATCAGTCAACTGTTCGATGATAATGAGTTGTAATCTCATCAAAAGTCATTCTAAGGTTCCACATTGCTGAATCGATCAACCATTCAATGATAATGAGTTGTAATCTCATAACAAGCTATTCTGAGGTTCGACATCACTGAATCGATCAACCATTTGATGATAATGAGTTGCAATCTCATAACAAGCTATTCTGAGGTTCCACATCGCTGAATCGGTCAACCATTTGATGATAATAAGCTGCAATCTCATAACAAGCTATTCTGAGGTTCCACATCACCAAATCGGTCAACTGTTCAATGATAATGAGTTGTAATCTCATAATAAGCCATCTTGAGGTTTAACATCATCGAATCGATCAACCGTTTGATGATAATGAGTTGTAATCTCATAACAAGTTGTTCTGAGGTTCCACATTGTCGAATCGATCAACCGTTCAATGATATTGAGTTGCAATCTCATAACAAGTTGTTCTAAGGTTCCACATCACCGAATTAATCAACCGTTCAATGATAATGAGTTGTAATCTCATAACAAGCCGTTCTGAGGTTCCACATCTCCAAATCGATCAACCGTTCAATAATAATGAGTTGTAATCTCATAACAAGCTATACTGAGGTTCCACATTGCCAAATTGATCAACCATTTGATGATAATGATTTGCAATCTCATAACAAGCTATTCTAAGGTTCCACATCACCGAATCGGTCAACCATTCGATCATAATCAGCTACAATCTCATAACAAGCTATTTTGAGGTTCCACATCACTGAATTGGTCAACTGTTTGATGATAATGAGTTGTAATCTTATAACAAGCCGTTCTGAGGTTCCACATTGCCGAATCGATCAACCGTTCGATGATAATGAGTTTTAATCTCATAACAAGCTATTCTGAGGTTCCACATCGCCGAATTGATCAACCATTCGATGATAATGAGTTGCAATATCATAACAAGCTATTATGAGGTTCCACATCGCCAAATCGGTCAACCGTTCGATGATAATCAGCTACAATCTCATAACAAGCTGTTCTGAGGTTCCACATCGCCAAATCGGTCAACCGTTCGATGATAATGAGTTGTAATCTGATAACAAGCCATTCTAAGGTTCCACATCGCCGAATCAATCAACCGTTCGATGATAATGAGTTGTAATCTAATAACAAGTCGTTCTGAGGTTCCACATCGCCAAATCAATCAATCGTTTGATGATAATGAGTTGTAATCTCATAACAAGCTATTCTGAGGTTCCACAATGCCAAATCGATCAACCCTTTGATGATAATGAGTTACAATCTCATAACAACCTGTTCTGAGGTTCCACATCACCGAATCGGTCAACCATTCGATGATAATCAACTGCAATCTTATAATAAGCTGTTCTAAGGTTCCACATCGCCGAATCGGTCAACCGTTCAATGATAATGAGTTGTAATCTCATAACAAGCCATTCTGAGGTTCCACATCGCCAAATCGATCAATCATTCAATGATAATGAGTTGTAATCTCATAACAAGTTGTTCTGAGGTTCCACATTGCCCAATCGATCAACCATTCGATGGTAATGAGTTGCAATCTCATAACAAGCTCTTCTGAGGTTCCACATCACCGAATTAGTCAATCATTCGATGATAATCAGCTGCAATCTCATAACAAGCTATTCTGAGGTTCCACATTGGTGAATCGATCAACCGTTCAATGATAATGTGTTGTAATCTCATAACAAGCCATTCTGAGGTTCCACATCACCGAATCAATCAACCGTTTGATGATAATGAGTTGTAATCTCATAACAAGCTATTCTCAGGTTCCACATCGCCGAATTGATCAACCATTTGATGATAATGAGTTGCAATCTCATAACAACGTGTTATGAGGTTCCACATCGCTGAATTGGTCAACTGTTCGATGATAATCAGCTGCGATCTCATAACAAGCTATTCTGAGGTTCCACATTGCCGAATTGGTCAACCGTTCAATGATAATGAGTTGTAATCTCATAACAATTCATTCTGAGGTTTCACATCACTGAATCGATCAACCGTTTGATGATAATGAGTTCTAATCTCACAACAAGCTATTCTAAGGTTCCACATTGCTAAATCGATCAACCATTCGATGATAATGAGTTGCAATCTCATAGCAAGCTGTTCTGAGGTTCCACATCGCCCAATCGGTCAATCGTTCGATGATAATGAGTTGTAATCTCATAACAAGCCATTCTGAGGTTCCACATCACCGAATCGATCAATCGTTCGATGATAATGAGTTGTAATCTCATAACAAGCTATTCTGAGGTTCCACATCACCGAATCGATGAACTATTCAATGATAATGAGTTGCAATCACATAACAAGCTGTTCTGAGGTTCCACATCGCCGAATCGATCAACCGTTCAATGATAATGAGTTGCAATCTCATAACAAGCTGTACTGAGGTTCTACATCACCGAATTGGTCAACCATTCAATGATAATCAGCTACAATCTAATAACAAGCTATTTTGAGGTTCCACATCGCCGAATCGGTTAACCGTTCGATGATAATGAGTTATAATCTCATAACAAGCCATTCTGAGGTTCCACATTGCCGAATCGATCAACTTTTTGATGATAATACGTTGTAATCTCATAACAAGCTATTATGAGGTTCCATATCACCAAATCGATCAATCGTTCAATGATAATGAGTTGAAATCTCATAACAAGCTCTTCTGAGGTTCCACATCGCCGAATCAGTCAACCATTTGATGATAATGAGTTATAATCTCATAACAACCCGTTCTGAGGTTCCACATTGCCGAATCAATCAACCATTCAAAGATAATGAGTTGTAATCTCATAACAAGCTATTTTGAGGTTCCACATCACCGACTCGATCAACCATTCGATGATAATGAGTTGCAATCTCATAACAAGCTATTCTGAGGTTCCACATTGTCGAATTGGTCAACCATTCAATGATAATTAGCTACAATCTCATAAAAAGCTATTCTGAGGTTCCACATCGCCGAATCGGTCAATTGTTTGATGATAATGAGTTGTAATCTAATAACAAGCCATTCTAAGGTTCCACATCACCGAATCAATCAATCATTTGATGATAATGAGTTGTTATCTCATAACAAGCTATTCTGAGGTTCCACATCGCCGAATTGATCAACCGTTTGATGATAATGAGTTGCAATCTCATAACAAGTTGTTGTGACATTCCACATCACCGAATCGGTCAACCATTCGATGATAATCAGCTACAATCTCATAATAAGTTGTTCTGAGGTTCCACATCGCCGAATTGGTCAACCGTTCAATGATAATGAGTTGTAATCTCATAACAGGCCATTATGAGGTTCCACATTGCCGAATCAATCAATCATTCAATGATAATGAGTTGTGATCTCATAACAAGCTGTTCAGAGGTTCCACATTGCTGAATCAATTAACAGTTAGATGGTAATGAGTTGCAATCTCATAACAAGCTCTTCTAAGGTTCCACATCACCGAATTAGTCAACCGTTCGATGATAATCAGCTGCAATCTCATAACAAGCTGTTTTGAGGTTCCACATCGCCGAATCGATCAACCATTCAATGATAATGAGTTATAATCTCATAACAAGCCATTCTAAGGTTCCACATCGTCGAATCGATCAACTATTTGATGATAATGAGTTGTAATCTCATAACAAGCTATTCTGAGGTTCCACATCGCCAAATCGATCAACCATTTGATGATAATGAGTTGCAATCTCATAACAACCTGTTCTGAGGTTCCACATCACTGACTCAGTCAACTATTCGATGATAATTAGCTACAATCTCATAAAAAGCTATTCTGAGGTTCCACATTGCCGAATATGTCAACCATTCAATGATAATGAGTTGTAATCTCATAACAATCTATTCTGGGGTTTCACATCGCCGAATCGATCAACCGTTCGATGATAATGAGTTGTAATCTCATAACAAGCTATTCTAAGGTTCCACATTGCTGAATCGATCAACCATTCGATGATAATGAGTTGCAATCTCATAACAAGCTATTCTTAGGTTCCACATCGCCGAATTGGTCAACCGTTCTATGATAATCAGCTGCAATCTCATAACAAGTTGTTCTGAGGTTCCACATCGCCGAATCGGTCAACCATTCAATGATAATGAGTTGTAATCTCATAACAAGCCATTCTGAGGTTCCACATCATCGAATCGATCAATCATTCGATGATAATGAGTTGTAATTTCATAACAAGCTGTTTTGAGGTTCCACATCACCGAATCGATCAACTATTTGATGATAATGAGTTGCAATCACATAACAAGCTATTCTGAGGTTCCACATTGCCGAATCAATCAACAGCTCAATGATAATGAGTTGCAATCTCATAACAAGCTGTTCTGAGGTTCCACATTTTTGAATTGGTCAACCGTTCGATGATAATCAACTGCAATCTCATAACAAGCTATTCTGAGGTTCCACATCGCCGAATTGGTTAACCGTTCGATGATAATGAGTTGTAATCTCATAACAAGCCATTCTGAGGTTCCACATTGCTGAATCGATCAACCGTTCAATGATAATAAGTTGTAATCTCATAACAAGCTATTCTGAGTTTCCATATCGCTGAATCGATCAACCGTTCAATGATAATGAGTTGCAATCTCATAACAAGCTCTTCTGAGGTTCCACATCGCCGAATCACTCAACCGTTTGATGATAATGAGTTGTAATCTCATAACAACCCGTTCTGAGGTTCCACATCGCCGAATCGATCAACCATTCAAAGATAATGAGTTGTAATCTCATAACAAGCTGTTTTGAGGTTTCACATCACCGAATCGATCAACCGTTCAATGATAATGAGTTGCAATCTCATAACCAGCTATTCTGAGGTTCCACATCGCTGAATCGGTCAACCGTTCAATGATAATTAGCTACAATCTCATAACAAGCTATTCTGAGGTTCCACATAGCCAAATCGGTCAATCGTTCGATGATAATGAGTTGTAATCTCATAACAGGGTGTTCTGAGCTTCCACATCGCCGAATCAATCAACCATTTGATGATAATGAGTTGTAATCTCATAACAAGCTATTCTGATGTTCCACATCGCTGAATTGATCAACCGTTTGATGATAATGAGTTCCAATCTCATAACAAGCTTTTCTGAGGTTCCACATCACCGAATCGGTCAACTGTTTGATGATAATTAGCTGCAATCTCATAACAAGCTGTTCTGAGGTTCCACATCACCGAATCGGTCAACCGTTTGATGATAATGAGTTGTAATCTCATAACAAGCCATTCTAAGGTTCCACATTGCCGAATCGATCAACCGTTCGATGATAATGAGTTGTAATCTCGTAACAAGCTGTTCTGAGGTTCCACATTGCCGAATCGATCAACCGTTGGATGGTATTGAGTTGCAATCTTATAACAAGCTCTTTTGAGGTTACACATCGCTGAATCAGTCAACCATTTGATGATAATTAGCTGCAATCTCATAACAAGTTGTTCTAATGTTCCACATCGCCAAATTGATCAACCGTTCAATGATAATGAGTTGTAATCTCATAACAAGCCATTCTAAGGTTCCACATCACCGAATCGATCAACCATTTGATGATAATGAGTTGTAATCTCATAACAAGCTGTTCTGAGGTTCCACATCACCGAATCGATCAACCATTTGATGATAATGAGTTGCAATCTCATAACAACTTGTTTTGAGGTTCCACATCACCGAATCGGTCAACTGTTCGATGATAATCAGCTGCAATCTCATAACAAGCTATTTTGAGGTTCCACATTGCCGAATCGGTCAACCGTTCAATGATAATGAGTTGTAATCTCATAACAAGCCATTCTGAGGTTTCACATCGCCGAATCGATCAACCGTTCGATGATAATGAGTTGTAATCTCATAACAAGCTATTCTAAGGTTCCACATTGTTGAATCGATCAACCATTCAATGATAATGAGTTGCAATCTCATAACAAGCTTTTCTGAGGTTCCACATCGCCAAATCGGCCAACTGTTCGATGATAATCAGCTGCAATCTTATAACAAGCTATTCTGAGGTTCCACATCGCTGAATCTGTCTACCATTCAATGATAATGAGTTTTAATCTTATAACAAGCCATTCTGAAGTTCCACATCACCAAATCGATCAATCATTCGATGATAATGAGTTGTAATCTCATAATAAGCTGTTCTGAGGTTCCACATCACTGAATCGATCAACTATTCGATGATAATGAGTTGCAATCTCATAACAAGTTGTTCTGAGGTTCCACATCTCCGAATTGGTCAACCGTTTGATGATAATCAGCTGCAATTTCATAACAAGCTATTCTGAGGTTCCACATTGCCGAATCAGTTAACCGTTCGATGATAATGAGTTGTAATCTCATAACAAGCCATTCTGAGGTTTCACATTGCCGAATCGATCAACCGTTCGATGATAATGAGTTGTAATATCATACCAAGCTATTCTGAGGTTCCATATCGCCGAATCGGTCAATCGTTAAATGATAATGAGTTGCAATCTCATAACAAGCTCTTCTGAGGTTCCACATTGCCGAATCGGTCAACCGTTTGATGATAATGAGTTGTAATCTCATAACAACCCATTCTGAGGTTCCACATCACCGAATCGATCAACCATTTAAAGATAATGAGTTGAAATCTCATAACAAGCTATTTTGAGGTTCCACATTGCCGAATCCATCAACCGTTCGATGATAATGAGTTCCAATCTTATAACAAGCTATTCTGAGGTTCCACATAGCTGAATCGGTCAACCGTTCAATGATAATTAGCTGCAATCTCATAACAAGCTATTCTGAGGTTCCACATCGCCGAATCGGTCAACCGTTTGATGATAATGAGTTGTAATCTCATAAAAAGCCATTCTGAGGTTCCACATCGCTGTATTGATCAACCATTCAATGATAATGAGCTGCAATCTCATAACAAGCTGTTCTGAGGTTCCACATCATCGAATCGGTCAACCATTTGATGATAATGAGTTGTAATCTCATAACAAGCCATTCTAACATTCCACATTGCTAAATCGATCAACCGTTCGATGATAATGAGTTGTAATCTCATAACAAGCTGTTCTGAGGTTCCACATCGCCGAATTGATCAACCGTTTGATGATAATGAGTTGCAATCTAAAAACAAGATGTTTAGAGGTTCCACATCGCCGAATAAGTCAACCGTTTGATGATAATCAGCTACAATCTCATAACAAGCTATTTTAAAGTTCCATATCACCGAATCGGTCAACCGTTTGATGATAATGAGTTGTAATCTCATAACAAGCCATTCTGAGGTTCCACATGCCAAATCGATCAATCGTTTGATGATAATGAGTTGTAATCTCATAACAAGCTATTCTGAGGTTCCACATTGTCGAATCGATCAACCGTTCAATGATAATGAGTTGCAATCTCATAACAAGCTGTTCTTAGGTTCCACATCACCGAATCGGTCAACCATTCGATGATAATCAGCTGCAATCTCATAACAAGCTATTTTGAGGTTCCACATCACCGAATCGGTCAACCATTCAATGATAATGAGTTGTAATCTCATAACATGTCATTCTGAGGTTCCACATAGCCAAATCGATCAACCGTTCGATGATAATGAGTTATAATCTCAGAACAAGCTATTCTGAGGTTCCACATCGCCTAATCGATCAACCGTTTGATGATAATGAGTTGCAATCTCATAACAAGTTGTTCTGAGGTTCCACATCACTGAATCAGTCAACTATTCAATGATAATCAGTTGCAATCTCATAACAAGCTATTCTGAGGTTCCACATCGCCAAATTGGTCAACCGTTCAATGATAACGAGTTGTAATCTCATAACAAGCCGTTCTGAGGTTCCACATCACTGACTCGATCAACCGTTTGATGATAATGAGTTATAATCACATAACAAACTGTTCTGAGGTTCCACATTTCCGAATCGATCAACTGTTCGATGATAATGAGTTGCAATCTCATAACAAGTTGTTCTAAGGTTCCACATTGCCGAATCGGTTAACCGTTTGATGATAATCAGCTGCAATCTCATATCAAGCTCTTCTAAGGTTCCACATCACCAACTCGGTCAACCATTCAATGATAATGAGTTGTAATCTCATAACAAGCCATTTTGAGGTTCCACATCGCCGAATAGATCAACCGTTCAATGATAATGAGAGTTAATCTCATAACAAGCTATTCTGAGGTTCCACATCACCGAATCGATTAACCGTTCCATGATAATGAGTTCCAATCTCATAACAAGTTGTTCTGAGGTTCCACATCGCCGAATCGATCAACCGTTTGATGATAATAAGTTGTAATCTCATAACAAGCTGGTCTGAGGTTCCAAATCACTGAATCAGTCAACCATTCGATGATAATCAGCTGCAATCTCAAAACAAGCTATTCTGAGGTTCCACATCACCGAATCGGTCAACCGTTTGATGATAATGAGTTGTAATCTCATAACAAGCCATTCTAAGGTTCCACATTGTCGAATCAATCAACCGTTTGATGATAATGAGTTGTAATCTCATAACAAGCTATTCTGAGGTTCCACATTGCCGAATCGATCAACCGTTCAATGATAATAAGTTGCAATCTCATAATAAGCTGTTCTAAAGTTCCACATCACCGAATCGGTCAACTGTATGATGATAATGAGTTGTAATCTCATAACAAGCTGTTCTGAGGTTCCACATCGCCGAATTGATCAACTGTTTGATGATAATGAGTTGTAATCTCATAACAAGCTGTTCTGAGGTTCCACATCGCTTAATCAATCAACCGTTCGATGATAATGAGTTGCAATCTCATAACAAGCTATTCTGGGTTTCCACATCGCCGTATCGGTCAACCGTTCGATGATAATTAGCTGCAATCTCATAACAAGCTATTCTGAGGTTCAACATCACCGAATCGGTCAACCATTGGATGATTATGAGTTTTAATCTCATAACAAGCTATTTTGAGGTTCCACATCACCGAATCGATCAACCATTCGATGATAATGAGTTGTAATCTCATAACAAGCTTTTCTGAGGTTCCACATGACCGACTTGATCAATCATTTGATGATAATGAGTTGCAATCTCATAACAAGCTGTTCTTAGGTTCCACACGGCTGAATTGGTCAACCGTTTGATGATAATCAACTATAATCCCATAACAAGCTATTCTGAGGTTCCACATTGCCGAATCAGTCAACCATTCGATGATAATGAGTTGTAATTCCATAACAAGCTATTCTGAGGTTCTACATCACCGAATCGATCAATCGTTTGATGATAATGAGTAGCAATCTCATAACAAGCTATTCTGAGGTTCCACATCGCCGAATCAGTCAACCGTTTGATGATAATCAGTTGCAATCTCATAACAAGTTGTTCTGAGGTTCCACATCACCAAATCTGTCAACCGTTTGATGATAATGAGTTGTAATATCATAACAAGCTGTTCTGAGGTTCCACATCACCGAATCGATCAACCGTTTGATGATAATGAGTTGCAATCTCATAACAAGCTGTTCTGAAGTTCCACATCACCGAATCGGTCAACCATTCAATGATAATCAGCTGCAATCTCATAACAAGCTATTCTGAGGTTCCACATCACCACATCGGTCAACCGTTCAATGATAATGAGTTGTAATCTCATAAGAAGCCATTCTGACATTCCACATTAATGAATCGATTAACCGTTCAATGATAATGAGTTGTAATCTCATAACAAGCTATTCTGAGGTTCCACATCACCAAATTGATCAATCATTCGATGATAATGAGTTGCAATCTCATAACAAGCTATTCTGAGGTTCTGCATCACTAAATCAGTCAACCATTTGATGATAATTAGCTGCAATCTCATAACAAGCTATTCTGAGGTTCCACATCACTGAATCGGTCAACCGTTTGATGATAATGAGTTGTAATCTCATAACAAGCTATTCTGAGGTTCCACATTGCCGAATCGGTCAACCATTCAATGATAATGAGTTGTAATCTCATAACAAGCCATTTTGAGGTTCCACATTGCCGAATCGATCAACCGTTCGATGATAATGAGTTGTAATCTCATAACAAGCTGTTCTGAGGTTCCACATCACTGAATCGGTCAACCATTCTATGATAATGAGTTGTAATCTCATAAAAATCCATTCTAAGGTTCCACATTGCCGAATTGATCAACCGTTTAATGATAATAAGTTGTAATCTCATAACAACCTATTCTGAGGTTCTACATCACCAAATCAATCAACCGTTCAATGATAACGATTTGCAGTCTCATAACAAGCTGTTCTGAGGTTCTACATCACCGAATCGGTCAACCGTTTGATGATAATGAGTTGTAATCTCATAACAAGCTGTTCTAAGGTTCCACATTGCCGAATCGATCAACCATTCGATGATAATGAGTTATAATCTCATAACAAGCTATTCTGAGGTTCCACATCACCGAATCAATCAACCGTT
>MU216240.1:82385-107257 GCA_018584345.1 Thuja plicata
AAATCAATCAACCGTTCAATGATAATGAGTTGCAATCTCATAACAAGCTATTTTGAGGTTCCACATCACCGAATTGATCAACCATTTGATGATAATAAGTTGCAATCTCATAAGAAGCTATTCTGAGGTTCCACATCGCCAAATCGGTCAACTATTCGATGATAATCAGCTGCAATCTCATAACAAGCTATTCTGAGGTTCCATATCACCAAATCGGTCAACCATTTGATGATAATGAGTTGTAATCTCATAACAAGCCATTCTAAGGTTCCACATTGCCGAATCAATCAACCGTTCGATGATAATGAGTTGTAATCTCATAACAAGCTGTTCTAAGGTTCCACATCACCGAATCAATCAACCATTTGATGATAATGAGTTGCAATCTCATAAAAAGGTATTCTGAGGTTCCACATCACTGAATCGGTCAACCATTCAATGATAATGAGTTGTAATGTTATAACAAGTCATTCTGATGTTCCACTTCGCTGAATCGATCAACCATTCGATGATAATGATTTGTAATCTCATAACAAGCGGTTCTGAGGTTTCACATTGCTGAATCGATCAACCGTTTGATGATAGTGAGTTGCAATCTCATGGCAAGTTGTTCTGAGGTTCCACATCACCAAATTGGTAAACCGTTCGATGATAATCAGCTACAATCTCATAACAGGATGTTCTGAGGTTCCACATCACTGAATCGGTCAACCATTCGATGATAATTAGTTGTAATCTCATAATAAGTCGTTCTGAGGTTCCACATTGCCGAATCGATCAGCCGTTTGATGATAATGAGTTGTAATCTCATAACAAGCTATTCTGAGGTTCCACATCGCCGAATCGATCAACCGTTCAATGACCATGAGTTGCAATCTCATAACAAGTTGTTCTGAGGTTCCACATCACTGAATTGGTCAATCGTTCTATGATAATCAGCTACAATCTCATAACAAGTTGTTGTGAGGTTCCACATCGCTGAATCAGTCAACCGTTCAATGATAATGAGTTGTAATCACATAACAAGCTATTCTGAGGTTCCACATCACTGAATCGATCAACTGTTCAATGATAATGAGTTGTAATCTCATAACAAGCTTTTCTGAGGTTCCACATCAACTAATCAGTAAACCGTTTGATGATAATCAGCTACAATCTCATAACAAGCTATTATGAGGTTCAACATTGCCAAATCGGTCAACCGTTTGATGATAATGAGTTGTAATGTCATAACAAGCGATTCTGAGGTTCCACATCGCCGAATCGATCAACCGTTCTATGATAATGAGTTGTAATCTCATAACAAGCTGTTCTGAGGATCCACATCCCCGAATTGATCAACCGTTTGATGATAATGAGTTGCAATCTCATAACAAGCTGTTTTGAGGTTCCACATCGCCGAATCAGTCAACCATTCGATGATAATTAGCTGCAATCTCATAACAAGGTGTTCCGAGGTTCCACATTGCCAAATCAATCAACTGTTCAATGATAATGAGTTGTAATCTCATAACAAGCCATTCTGAGGTTCCACATCGCCGAATCAATCAACCATTAGATGATAATGAGTTGTAATCTCATAACAAGCTTTTTTGAGGTTCCACATCGACAAATCGATCAACCGTTCGATGATAATGAGTTGCAATCTTATAACAAGCTGTTCTAAGATTCCACATCGTTGAATCAGTCAACCATTCAATGATAATCAGCTGCAATCTCATAACAAGATATTCTAAGGTTCCAAATCACTGAATCGGTCAACCGTTCCATGATAATGAGTTGTAATCTCATAACAATCCATTCTGAGGTTCCACATCGCCAAATCGATCAACCGTTCAATGATAATGAGTTGTAATCTCATAACAAGCTGTTCTGAGGTTCCACATTGCTGAATCTATCAACCGTTTGATGATAATCAGCTGTAATCTCATAACAAGCTATTGTGAGGTTCCACATCGCTGAATCGGTCAACCATTCGATGATAAAGAGTTGTAATCTCATAACAAGTTGTTCTGAGGTTCCACATCGCTGAATTGATCAACCATTCGATGATAATGAGTTGTAATCTCATAACAAGGTGTTCTGAGGTTCCACATCACCAAATCGGTCAACCATTTGATCATAATCAACTCAAATCTCATAACAAGCTATTCTGAGGTTCCACATCACTGAATCGGTCAACCGTTCAATGATAATGAGTTGTAATCTCATAACAAGCCGTTCTGAGGTTCCACATCGCCGAATCGATCAACCGTTCGATGATAATGAGTTGTAATCTCATAACAAGCTGTTCTGAGGTTGCACATTGCCGAATCGATCAACCATTCAATGATAATGAGTTGCAATCTCATAACATGTTGTTCGAAGGTTCCACATTGCTAAATCAGTCAACCATTCGATGATGATTAGCTGCAATCTCATAACAAGCTATTCTGAGGTTCCACATTGCTGAATCAGTAAACCGTTCAATAATAATGAGTTGTAATCTCATAACAAGCCATTTGAGATTCCACATCGCCAAATTGATCAACCGTTCGATGATAATGAGTTGCAATCTCATAACAAGCTGTTCTGAGTTTCCACATTGGCGAATCGATCAACCGTTTGATGATAATGAGTTACAATCTCACAACAAGCTGTTCTGAGGTTCCACATCACCGAATCGATCAACCATTCGATGATAATGAGTTGCAATCTCATAACAAGCTATTCTCAGGTTCCACATCGCCGAATCGGTCAACTGTTTGATGATAATTAGCTATAATCTCATAACAAGCTATTTTGAGTTTCCACATTGCCAAATCGATCAACCATTCAATAATAATGAGTTGCAATGTCATAACATGCTGTTCCGAGGTTCCACGTTGCTAAATGGGTCAACCATTCAATGATAATTAGCTGCAATCTCATAACAAGCTGTTCTGATGTTCCACATCGCCGAATCAGTCAACCGTTCAATGATAATGAGTTGTAATCTCATAACAAGCCATTCTGAGGTTCCACATTGCTAAATCGATCAACCGTTCGATGATAATGAGTTGTAATCTCATAATAAGTTGTTCTGAGGTTCCACAATGCCGAAACGATCAACCGTTCGATGATAATGAGTTGCAATCTCATAACAAGCTGTTCAGAGGTTCCACATCGCCGAATCGGTCAACTGTTTGATGATAATTAGCTACAATTTCATAACAAGTTGTTCTGAGGTTACACATCGCCATATCGGTCATTCGTTCAATGATAATAAGTTGTAATCTCATAACAAGCCATTCTGAGGTTCCACGTCATTGAATCGATCAACCATTCGATGATAATGAGTTCTAATCTCATAACAAGCTGTTCTGAGGTTCCACATCATGGAATTGATAAATTGTTTGATGATAAAGAGTTGCAATCTCATAACAAGCTGTTCTGAGGTTCGACATCACCGAATCAATCAACCATTCAATGATAATCAATTGCAATGTCATAACAAGCTATTCTGAGGTTCCACATCACTGAATCAGTCAACTGTTCGATGATAATGAGTTTTAATCTCATAACAAGCCATTCTGAGGTTCCACATTGCCAAATCGATCAACCGTTCAATGATAATGAGTTGTAATCTCATAACAAGCTATTTTGAGGTTCCACATCAGTGAATCGATCAACCGTTCAATAATAATGAGTTGCAATCTCATAACAAGCTAATCTGAGGTTCCACATCGCTAAATCGGTCAACCGTTCGATGATAATCAGCTGCAATCTCATAACAAGCTGTTTTGAGGTTCCGCATTGCCAAATCGGTCAACCGTTTGATGATAATGAGTTGTAATCTCATAACAAGCTATTCTGAGGTTCCACATCACTGAATCAATCATCCATTTGATGATAATGAGTTGTAATCTCATAACAAGCTGTTCTGAGGTTCCACATCACCGAATTGATCAACCGTTTGATGATAATGAGTTGCAATCTCATAACAAGCTATTCTGAGGTTCCACATCCCCGAATCGGTCAACCATTCAATGATAATCAGCTGCAATCTCATAACAAGCCATTCTGAGGTTCCACATCACTGAATCGGTCAACCGTTTAATGATAATGAGTTGTAATCTCACAACAAGTTGTTCTGAGGTTCCACATCGTCGAATCGATCAACCGTTCAATGATAATGAATTGTAATCTCATAACAAGCTATTCTAAGGTTCCACATTGCCAAATTAATCAACCGTTCGATGATAATGAGTTGCAATCTCATAACAAGGTATTCTAAGGTTCCACATCACTGAATTGGTCAACCGTTTGATGATAATCAGCTGCAATCTCATAAAAAGCTATTCTGAGGTTCCACATCGCCAAATCGGTCAACCATTCAATGATAATGAGTTACAATCTCATAACAAGCTGTTCTGAGGTTCCGCATCGCCGAATCGATCAACAGTTCGATGATAATGAGTTGCAATCTCATAACAAGCTATTCTAAGGTTCCACATCACCAAATCGGTCAACCATTCGATGATAATCAGCTGTGATCTCATAACAAGCTACTCTAAGGTTCCACATCACTGAATTGGTCAACCGTTCCATGATAATGAGTTGTAATCTCATAACAAGCCGTTCTGAGGTTCCACATCGCCGAATCGATCAACCATTCAATGATAATGAGTTGTAATCTCATAACAAGCTGTTCTGAGGTTCCACATCGCTGAATCAATCAACCATTCGATGATAATGAGTTGTAATCTCATAACAAGCTGTTCTGAGGTTCCACATTGCCGAATTGATCAACCATTCAATGATAATGAGTTGCAATCTCATAACAAGCTATTCTGAGGCTCCACATCACCAAATAAGTCAACCATTCAATGATAATCTGTTGTAATCTCATAACAAGGTGTTCTAAGGTTCCACATCACCAAATCGGTCAACCATTCAATGATAATGAGTTGTAATCTCATAACAAGCCATTCTGAGGTTCCACATTGCTGAATCGATCAACCGTTCAATGATAATGAGTTGTAATCTCATAACAAGCTGTTCTGAGGTTCCACATCACTGAATCGGCCAACCATTCAATGATAATGAGTTGCAATCTCATAACAAGCTGTTCTAAGGTTCCACATCACTGAATTGGTCAACCATTTGGTGATAATCAACTGCAATCTCATAAGAAGCTATTCTGAGGTTGCACATCACCGAATACGTCAACCATTCAATGATAATGAGCTGTAATCTCATAACAAGCCGTTCTGAGGTTCCTAATCACCAAATCAATCAATCATTCGATGATAATGAGTTGTAATCTCATAACAAGCTGTTCTGAGGTTCCACATTGCCAAATTGATCAACCGTTCAATGATAATGAGTTGCAATCTCATAACAAGTTGTTCTGAGGTTCCACATTGCTGAATTAGTCAACAGTTCGATGATAATCAGTTGCAATCTCATAACAAGCTATTCTGAGGTTCCACATCGCTGAATCGGTGAACCGTTCGATGATAATGAGTTGTAATCTCATAACAAGTCATTCTGAGGTTCCACRTCGCYGAATCAATCAACCGTTCGATGATAATGAGTTTTAATCTCATAACAAGGTGTTCTRAGGTTCCACATCAGTGAATCGATCAACCATTTGATGATAAAGAGTTGCAATCTCATAACAAGCTCTTCTGAGGTTCCACATCACCAAATCGGTCAACCAWTCGATGATAATCAACTGCAATGTCATAACAAGCTATTCTAAGGTTCCACATCACTGAATCGRTCAACCGTTCAATGATAATGAGTTGTAATCTCATAACAAGCCGTTCTGAGGTCCCACATCGCTGAATCGATCAACCGTTCGATGATAATGAGTTSTAATCTCATAACAAGCTATTCTGAGGTTYCACATTGCCGAATCAATCAACCATTCAATGATAATGAGTTGCAATCTCATAACATGCTATTTTGACGTTCCATATTGYTGAATCGGTCAACCATTCGATGATAATTAGCTGCAATATCATAACAAGTTGTTCTGATGTTCCACATCGCCAAATCGGTCAACCGTTCAATGATAATGAGTTGTAATCTSATAACAAGCCATTCTGAGGTTCCACATCACTGAATYGATCAATCATTCGATGATAATGAGTTGTAATCTCATAAGAAGCTRTTCTAAGGTTCCACAATGCCGAATTGATCAACCGTTCAATGATAATGAGCTGCAATCTCATAACAAACTGTTCTGAGGTTCCACATCGCTRAATCGGTCAACTATTTGATGATAATTAGCTGCAATCTCATAACAAGTTGTTCTGAGGTTCCACATTGCCATATCGGTCATTCGTTCGATGTTAATGAGTTGTAATCTCATAACAAGCCATTTTGTGGTTCCACATCGCCGAATTGTTCAACTGTTCGATGATAATGAGTTGTAATCTCATAACAAGTTGTTCTGAGGTTCCACATCGTCGAATTGATCAACTGTTCAATGATAATGAGTTGCAATCTCATAACAAGCTATTCTGAGGTTCCACATCACCAAATCGGTCAACCGTTTATGATAATCAGCTGCAATCTCATAACAAGCTGTTCTGAGGTTCCACATCACCGAATCAGTCAACCGTTCGATGATAATGAGTTGTAATCTCATAACAAGCCATTTTGAGGTTCCACATTGCCGAATCGATCAACCGTTCGATGATAATGAGTTGTAATCTCATAACAAGCTATTTTTAGATTTCACATCAGTGAATCGATCAACCGTTCAATAATAATGAGTTGCAATCTCATAACAAGCTGGTCTGAGTTTCCACATCGCCGAATCGGTCAACCGTTCGATGATAATCAGCTGCAATCTCATAACAAGCTATTCTGAGGTTCCACATCGCCGAATCGGTCAACTATTTGATGATAATGAGTTGTAATCTCATAACAAGCTATTCTTAGGTTCCACATCGTTGAATCAATCAACCATTCAATGATAATGAGTTGTAATCTCATAACAAGTTGTTCTGAGGTTCCACATCACCGAATCGATCAACCGTTTGATGATAATGAGTTGCAATCTTACAACAAGCTATTCTGAGGTTCCACATTGCTGAATCGGTCAACCATTCGATGATAATCAGCTGCAATCTCATAACAAGCTATTCTGAGGTTCCACATCACTGAATCGGTCAACCGTTTAATGATAATGAGTTGTAATCTCATAACAAGTTGTTCTGAGGTTCCACATCATCGAATCAATCAAACGTACGATGATAATGAGTTATAATCTCATAACAAGCTATTGTGAGGTTCCACATTGCCAAATCAATCAACCATCCGATGATAATGAGTTGCAATCTCATAACAAGCTATTCTGAGGTTACACATCGCTGAATCGGTCAACCGTTCGATGATAATCAGCTGCAATCTCATAAAAAACTATTCTGAGGTTTCACATCGCCGAATTGGTCAACCATTCAATGATAATGAGTTACAATCTTATAACAAGCAATTTTGAGGTTCCACATCGCCGAATCGATCAACCGTTCGATGATAATGAGTTGTAATCTCATAACAAGCTGTTCTGAGGTTCCACATCACCGAATCAATCAACCGTTCAATGATAATGAGTTGCAATATCATAGCAAGCTTTTCTGAGGTTCCACATCACCGAATCGATCAATGGTTCGATGATAATGAGTTGCAATCTCATAACAAGCTATTCTGAGGTTCCACATCGCTGAACCGGTCAACCGTTTGATGATAATTAGCTACAATCTCATAACAAGCTGTTCTGAGGTTCCACATCACCGAATCGGTCAATCATTCGATGATAATGAGTTGTAATCTCATAACAAGTTGTTCTGAGGTTCCACATTGCCGAATTGATCAACCGTTCAATGATAATGAGTTGTAAGCTCATAATAAGTTGTTCTGAGGTTCCACATTGCCGAATCGATCAACCGTTCGATGATAATGAGTTGCAATCTCATAACAAGCTATTCTAAGCTTCCACATTGCCGAATCAGTCAACCATTCAATGATAATGAGTTGTAATCTCATAACAAGCCGTTCTAAGGTTCCACATCACCGAATTGATCAACCGTTCGATGATAATGAGTTGTAATCTCATAACAAGTTGTTCTAAGGTTCCACATTGCAAAATTGATCAACTATTCAATGATAATGAGTTACAATCTCATAACAAGCTATTCTGAGGTTCCACATTGCCGAATCGGTAAACCGTTCGATGATAATCAGTTGCAATCTCATAACAAGCTATTCTAAGGTTCCACATTGCTGAATCGGTAAACCGTTCGATGATAATCAGCTGCAATCTAATAACAAGCTGTTCTGAGGTTCCACATTGCTGAATCGGTGAACCGTTTGATGATAATGAGTTGCAATCTTATAACAGGCTGTTTTGAGGTTCCACATCACCGAATTGGTTAACCGTTCAATGATAATCAGCTGCAATCTCATAACAAGTTGTTCTGAGGTTCCACATCGCTGAATCGGTCAACCGTTTGATGATAATGAGTTGTAATCTCGTGACAAGCTGTTCTAAGGTTCCACATGACCGAATTTATCAACCGTTCAATGATAATGAGTTATAATCTCATAGCAAGCTATTCTGAGGTTCCACATCACCGAATTGATCAACCGTTCGATGATAATGAGTTGCAATCTCATAACAAGTTGTTCTAAGGTTTCCTATCGCTGAATCGGTCAACCATTCAATGATAATCAGCTGCAATCTCATAACAAGCTTTTTTGAGGTTCCACATCGCTGAATCGGTCAACCGTTCAATGATAATGAGTTGTAATCTCATAACAAGCCATTCTAAGGTTCCACATTTCCGAATCAATCAATCGTTCAATGGTAATGAGTTGTAATCTCATAATAAGCTATTTTGATGTTCCACATCGCTAAATCGATCAACCGTTTGATGATAATGAGTTGCAGTCTCACAAGTTGTTCTGAGGTTCCACATCGCTGAATCAGTCAACCGTTTGACGATAATCAGCTGCAGTCTCATAACAAGATGTTCTTAGGTTCCACATCACCGAATCGGTCAACCGTTTGATGATAATGAGTTGTAATCTCATAACAAGCCATTCCTAGGTTCTACATCGCCGAATCGATCAACCGTTCAATGATAATGAGTTATAATCTCTTAACAAGCTATTTTGAGGTTCCACATCACCGAATCGATAAACCGTTTGATGATAATCAGTTGCAATCACATAACAAGCTATTTTGAGTTACCACATCACCGAATCAGTCAACCATTCGATGATAATCAGCTACAATCTCATAACAAGGTGTTCTGACGTTCCACATCACCTAATCAGTCAACCGTTCAATGATAATGCGTTGTAATCTCATAACAACCTATTCTGAGGTTCCACATCACCGAATCGATCAACCGTTTGATGATAATGAGTTGTAATCTCATAACAAGCTATTTTGAGGTTCCACATTGTCGAATCGATCAACCGTTCGATGATAATGAGTTGCAATCTCATAACAAGTTATTCTGAGGTTCCACATCGCTGAATCGATCAACCGTTTGATGATAATCAGCTGCAATCCCATAACAAGCTATTCTCAGGTTCCACATTGCCGAATCGATCAACCGTTCCATGATAATGAGTTGTAATCTCATAACAAGCCATTCTGAGGTTCCACATCACCGAATCAATCAACCATTCGATGATAATAAGTTGTATTCTCATAACAAGCTGTTATGAGGTTCCACATCGCCGAAGCGATCAATCGTTTGATGATAATGAGTTGCAATCTCATAACAAGCTGTTCTGAGGTTCCACATCACTGAATCGATCAACTATTTGATGATAATGAGTTGTAATCTCATAACCAGCCATTTTGAGGTTCCACATCACCGAATCGATCAACTGTTCGATGATAATGAGTTGTATTCTCATAACAAGCTGTTCTAAGGTTCCACATCGCCGAATCGATCAACCATTTGATGATAATGAGTTTCAATCTCATAACAAGCTATTCTGAGGTTCCACATCGCTGAATCAGGCAACCGTTCAATGATAATGAGTTGTAATCTCATAACAAGCCATTCTAAGGTTCCACATCACCGAATCGATCAACCATTCGATGATAATGAGTTGTAATCTCATAACAAGCTGTTCTGAGGTTCCACATCGCTAAATCGATCAACCGTTTGATGATAATGAGTTGCAATCTCATAACAAGTTGTTCTGAGGTTCCACATCACCGAATCGGTCAACCATTCAATGATAATCAGCTGCAATCTCATAACAACCTGTTCTGAGGTTCCACATCACTGAATCGGTCAACCGTTTGATGATAATGAGTTGTAATCTCATAACAAGCCGTTCTGAGGTTCCACATTGCCGAATCGATCAACCATTCGATGATAATGAGTTGTAATCTCATAACAAGCTATTCTAAGGTTCCACATCGCTGAATCGATGAACCATTCGATGATAATGAGTTGCAATCTCATAACAAGCTATTCTGAGGTTCCACATCACCAAATCGGTCAACTGTTTGATGATAATTAGCTGCAATCTCATAACAAGCTGTTCTGAGGTTCCACATTGCCGAATCGGTCAACCATTTTATGATAATGACTTGTAATCTCAAAACAAGTCATTCTGAGGTTCCACATTGCCGAATCGATCAACCATTTGATGATAATGAGTTATAATCTCAGAACAATCTATTCTGAGGTTCCACATCGCCGAATCGATCAACCGTTCGTTGATAATGAGTTGCAATCTCATAGCAAGCTGTTCTGAGGTTTCACATCACCAAATTGGTCAACCATTCGATGATAATCAGCTACAATCTCATAACAAGCTGTTCTGAGGTTCCACATCGCTGAATCAGTCAACCGTTCAATGATAATGAGTTGTAATCTCATAACAAGCCGTTCTGAGGTTCCACATCGCCGAATCGATCAACCGTTTGATGATAATGAGTTGTAATCTCATAACAAGCTGTTCTGATGTTCCACATCGCCAAATCAATCAACCGTTCGATGATAATGAGTTGCAATCTCATAACAACCTGTTCTGAGGTTCCACATCGCTGAATCGGTCAACCGTTCAATGATAATGAGTTCCAATCTCATAGCAAGCTATTCTGAGGTTCCACATCACCAAATTAATCAACTGTTCAATGATAATAAGTTTCAATCTCATAACAAGCTATTTTGAGGTTCCACATCACCGAATCGGTCAACTGTTTGATGATAATCAGCTGCAATCTCATAACAAGCTGTTCTGACGTTCCACATCGCCCAATCGGTCAACCGTTTGATGATAATGAGTTTTAATCTCATAACAAGCCGTTTTGAGGTTCCATATTGCCGAATCAATCAATCGTTTGATGATAATGACTTATAATCTCATAACAAGCTGTTCTGAGGTTCCACATCACCRAATTGATCAACCGTTTGATGATAACAAGTTGCAATCTCATAACAAGCTGTTCTGAGGATCCACATTGCCGAATCGGTCAACCATTTGATGATAATTAGCTGCAATCTCATAACAAGTTGTTCTGATGTTCCACATCGCTGAATCGGTCAACCATTCGATGATAATGAGTTGTAATCTCATAACAAGTCATTCTGAGGTTCCACATCGCTGAATCAATCAACTCTTTGATGATAATAATTTGTAATCTCATAACAAGCTGTTCTAAGGTTCCACATTGCCAAATCGATCAACCATTCGATGATAATGAGTTGCAATCTCATAACAAGCTATTCTAAGGTTCCACATCGCCGAATCGGTCAACCGTTCGATGATAATCAGCTGTAATCTCATAACAAGATATTCCAAGGTTCCACATCATCGAATCGGTCAACCATTCGATGATAATGAGTTGTAATCTCATAACAAGCCGTTCTGAAGTTCCACATATTTC
This sequence comes from Thuja plicata, assembly GCA_018584345.1. NCBI lineage: Eukaryota > Viridiplantae > Streptophyta > Pinopsida > Cupressales > Cupressaceae > Thuja > Thuja plicata. The sequence goes on from MU216240.1 coordinate 94,282, forward strand.
GAATTGATCAACCATTTGATGATAATGAGTTATAGTCTGAGGTTCCACATCGCCGAATCGATCAACCGTTTAATGATAATGAGTTGCAATCTCATAACAAGTTGTTCTGAGGTTCCACATCGCCGAATCGGTTAACCGTTCGATGATAATTAGTTGCAATCTCATAACAAGCTATTCTGAGGTTCCACATCGCCAAATCGGTCAATCATTTGATGATAATGAGTTGTAATCTCATAACAAGCCGTTTTGAGGTTCCACATAGCCGAATCGATCAACCGTTCGATGATAATGAGTTGTAATCTCATAACAAGCTGTTCTTAGGTTCCACATCATTGAATCAATCAACCATTTTATGATAATGAGTTGCAATCTCATAACAATCTATTTTGAGGTTCCACATCGCCGAATCGGTCAACCGTTTAATGATAATCAGCTGCAATCTCATAACAAGTTGTTCTGAGGTTCCACATCACTGAATCAGTCAACCATTCAATGATAATGAGTTGTAATATCATAACAATTTGTTCTGAGGTTCAACATTGCTGAATCGATCAATTGTTGGATGATAATGAGTTGCAATTTCATAACAAGCTATTCTGAGGTTCCACATCAATGAATTGGTCAACCGTTCGATGATAATCAGCTATAATCTCATAACAAGATTTTCTGAGGTTCCACATTGCCGAATCGGTTAACTATTCAATGATAATGAGTTGTACTCTCATAACAAGCTGTTCTGAGGTTCCACATCCCCTAATCGATCAACCATTCGATGATAATGAGTTTTAATCTAATAACAAGCTATTCGTAGGTTCCACATCACTAAATCGATCAACCATTTGATGATAATGAGTTGCAATCTCATAGCAAGCTGTTCTAAGTTTCCACATCGCCGAATTGATCAACCCTTTAATGATAATCAGCTGCAATCTCATAACAAGATGTTTTGAGCTTTCACATCACCGAATCGGTCAACCATTTGATGATAATGAGTTGTAATCTCATAACAAGCCGTTCTGAGGTTCCACATTGCCGAATCGGTCAACCGTTCGATGATAATGAGTTATAATCTCATAACCAGCCATTCTGAGGTTCCACATCACTGAATCGATCAACCGTTTGATGATAATGAGTTGTAATCTCATAACAAGCTGTTCCAAGGTTCCACATCACCAAATCCATCAACCGTGTGATGATAATGAGTTGCAATCTCATAACAAGTTGTTCTGAGGTTCCACATCACCGAATCGCTCAACCATTCGATGATAATCAGCTGCAATCTCATAACAAGCTATTCTGAGGTTCCACATCACCAAATCAGTCAACCGTTCGATGATAATGACTTGTTATCTCATAACAAGCCGTTCTGAGGTTCCACATTACTGAATTGATCAACTGTTCGATGATAATGAGTTGTAATCTCATAACAAGCTGTTCTGAGGTTCCACATCACTGAATTGACGAACCATTCAATGATAATGAGTTGCAATCTCATAACAAGCTATTCTGAGGTTCCACATCACCAAATCGGTCAATTGTTCAATGATAATCAGCTACAATCTCATAACAAGCTATTCTGAGGTTCCACATCGCCGAATCGGTCAACCGTTCAATGATAATGAGTTGTAATCTCATAACAAGTCATTCTAAGGTTCCACATCGCCGAATCGATCAACCATTCAATGATAATGAGTTGTAATCTCAGAACAATCTATTCTGAGGTTCCACATCGCCGAATCGATCAACCGTTCGATGATAATGAGTTGCAATCTCATAACAAGCTGTTCTGAGGTTCCACATCACCGAATCGGTCATCTGTTCGATGGTAATCAGCCTCAATCTCATAACAAGCTGTTCTGAGGTTCCACATCGCCCAATTGGTCAACCGTTTGATGATAATGAGTTGTAATCTCATAACAAGCTGTTCTGAGGTTCCATATTGCCGAATCAATCGACCGTTTGATGATAATGACTTATAATCTCATAACAAGTTGTTCTGATGTTCCACATCACCGAATTGATCAACCGTTCGATGATAACAAGTTGCAATCTCATAACAAGCTATTCTGAGGATCCACATTGCCGAATCAGTTTACAATTTGATGATAATCAGTTGTAATCTCATAGCAAGTTGTTCTGAGGTTCCACATTGCCGAATCGATCAACCGTTCGATGATAATGAGTTGTAATGTCATAACAAGCTGTTCTGAGGTTCCACATCACTTAATCGATCAACCGTTCGATGATAATGAGTTGCAATTTCATAACAAGCTATTCTGAGGTTCCACATCACTGAATTGGTCAACCGTTCAATGATAATCAGCTGCAATCTCATAACAAGCTGTTCTAAGGTTCCACATTGCCAAATCAGTCAACTGCTCAATGATAATGAGTTGTAATCTCATAACAAGCTATTCTGAGGTTCCACATCCCCTAATCAATCAACCGTTTGATGATAATGAGTCGTAATCTCATAACAAGCTGTTCGTAGGTTCCACATCACTAAATCGATCAACCGTTTGATGATAATGAGTTGCAATCTCATAGCAAGCTGTTCTAAGGTTCTACATCGCCGAATTGATCAACCGTTTGATGATAATTAGCTGCAATCTCATAACAAGTTGTTCTAAGGTTCCACATCACCGAATCGGTCAACCATTTGATGATAATGAGTTGTAATCTCATAACAAGCCGTTCTGAGGTTCCACATCACCGAATCAATCAACCGTTCGATGATAATGAGTTGTAATCTCATAACAAGCTATTCTGAGGTTCCACATCGCCGAATTGATCAACTGTTTTATGATAATGAGTTGCAATCTCATAACAAGCTGCTCAGAGTTTCCACATCACCGAATCGGTCAACCGTTCGATGATAATGAGTTGTGATCTCATAACAAGCCGTTCTGAGGTTCCACTTCACTGAATCGATCAACTATTCAATTATAATGAGTTGTAATCTCATAACAAGCTGTTCTGAGGCTCCACATTGCTTAATCGATCAACCGTTCAATGATAATAAGTTGCAATCTCATAACAAGCTGTTCTAAGGTTCCACATCGCTGAATCGGTCAACTATTTGATGATAATCAGTTGCAATCTCATAACAAGCTATTCTGAGGTTCCACATCACCGAATCAGTCAAGCGTTTGATGATAATGAGTCATAATCTCATAACAAGCCGTTCTGAGGTTCCACATTGCTGAATCGATCAACCGTTCAATGATAATGAGTTGTAATCTCATAACAAGCTATTCTGAGGTTCCACATCACTGAATCAATCAACCGTTCGATGATAATGAGTTGCAATCTCATAACAAGCTATTCTGAGGTTCTACATCTCCGAATCGGTCAACCATTCGATGATAATCAGCTGCAATCTCATAACAAGTTGTTCTAAGGTTCCACATCACCGAATCGGTCAACCGTTCAATGATAATGAGTTGTAATCTCATAACAAGCCATTTTGAGGTTGCGCATTGCCGAATCGATCAACCGTTTAACGATAATGAGTTCTAATCTTATAACAAGATTTTCTGAAGTTCCACATCGCCAAAACAATCAACCGTTCGATGATAATGAGTTACAATCTCATAACATGTTGTTCTGAGGTTCCATATCACCGAATCGGTCAACCATTCGATGATAATCAGCTACAATCTCATAACAAGCTATTCTGAGGTTCCACATCGTTGAATCGGTCAACTGTTCAATGATGATGAGTTGTAATCGCATAACAAGCCGTTCTAAGGTTCCACATCACCGAATCGATCAACCATTTAATGATAATGAGTTGCAATCTCTTAACACGCTATTCAGAGGTTCCGCATCGCCGGATCGGTAAACCGTTTGATGATAATCAGCTGCAATCTCATAACAAGCTATTTTCAGGTTCCACATCGCCAAATCTGTCAACTGTTCGATGATAATCAGCTGCAATCTCATAACAAGCTATTTTGAGGTTCCACATCACCGAATCGGTCAACCTTTCAATGATAATGAGTTGTAATCTCATAACAAGCCATTCTCAGGTTCCACATCACCGAATCGATCAACCGTTCGATGATAATGAGTTGCAATCTCATAACATGTTGTTCTGAGGTTCCACATTGCCAAATCGATCAACTGTTCGATGATAATGAGTTGCAATCTCATAACAAGCTATTCTGAGGTTCCACATCACCGAATCGGTCAACCATTTGATGATAATCAACTGCAATATCATAACAAGCTGTTCTAAGGTTCCACATCACCAAATCTATCAACCCTTCGATGATAATGAGTTTTAATCTCATAACAAGCCGTTCTGACGTTCCACATCACTGAATCGATCAACCGTTCGATGATAATGAGTTGTAATCTCATAACAAGCTATTCTGACATTCCACATCGTCGAATGGATCAACCGTTTGATGATAATGAGTTGCAATCTCATACAAAGTTGTTCTAAGGTTCCACATCGCTGAATCGGTCAACCGTTCGATGATAATGAGTTGTAATCTCATAATAAGCCATTCTAAGGTTCCACATAACTAAATCGATCAACTATTCGATGATAATGAGTTGTAATCTCATAACAAGATGTTCTGAGGTTCCACATCACCAAATCAATCAACCGTTTGATGATAATGAGTTGCAATCTCATAAAAAGCTATTCTAAGGTTCTACATCGCTGAATCAATCAACTATTTGATGATAATCAGCTGCAAACTCATAACAAGTTGTTCTTACGTTCCACATCGCCAAACCAGTCAACCGTTCGATGATAATGAGTTGTAATCTCATAACAAGTCATTTTGAGGTTCCACATTGCCGAATTGATCAACTTTTTGATGATAATGAGTTGTAATCTCATAACAAGTTGTTCTGAGGTTCCACATCACTGAATCGATCAACCATTTGATGATAATGAAATGCAATCTCATAACAAGCTATTCTGAGGTTCCACATCGCCGAACCGGTCAACTGTTCGATGATAATTAGCTACAATCTCATAATAAGCTATTTTGAGGTTCCACATCACCGAATCAATCAACTGTTTGATGATAATGAGTTGTAATCTCATAACAAGCTGTTCTGAGGTTCCACATTGCTGAATCGATCAACCGTTCGATGATAATGAGTTGTAATCTCATAATCAGTTGTTCTGAGGTTCCACATCACCGAATCGATCAACCGTTCGATGATAATGAGTTGCAATCTCATAACAAGTTGTTCTAAGGTTCCACATCGCTGAATCGTTCAACCATTTGATGATAATCAGTTGTAATCTGATATCAAGCTATTCTGAGGTTCCACATCACCGAATTAGTCAACCATTCAATGATAATGAGTTATAATCTTATAACAAGCCATTCTAAGGTTCCACATCGCCGAATCGATCAACCGTTCAATGATAATGAGTTGTAATCTCATAACAAGCTGTTCTGAGGTTCCACATCACCGAATCCATCAACCATTGATGATAATGAGTTGCAATCTCATAACGAGCTGTTATGAGGTTCCACATCGTCGAATCAGTCAACCGTTCGATGATAATCAGCTGCAATCTCATAACAAGCTATTCTGAGGTTCCACATCGCCAAATTGAATAACCGTTCAATGATAATGAGTTGTAATCTCATAACAAGCCATTCTGAGGTTCCACATTGCCGAATCGATCAACCGTTCGATGATAATGAGTTGTAATCTCATAACAAGCTGTTCTGAGGTTCCACATCGCCGAATTGATCAATCGTTCAATGATAATGAGTTGCAATCTCATAACAATTTGTTCTAAGGTTCCACATCGCCAGATCGATCAATCGTTCGATGATAATGAGTTGCAATCTCATTAGAAGCTATTATGAGGTTCCACATCGCCGAATTGGTCAATCATTCGATGATAATCAGCTGCAATCTTATAACAAGCTATTCTGAGGTTCCACATCACCGAATCGGTCAACCGTTTGATGATAATGAGTTATAATCTCATAACAAGCCATTCTGAGGTTTCACATCGTTGAATCTATCAACCGTTTGATGATAATATGGTGTAATCTCATAACAAGTTGTTCTAATGTTCCACATCGCCGAATCGATCAACCGTTTGATGATAATGAGTTGCAATCTCATCACAAGCTATTCTAAGGTTCCACATCACCGAATCGGTCAAGTGTTTGATGATAATTAGCTACAATCTCATAACAAGTTGTTCTGATGTTTCACATCACCAAATCAATCAACTGTTCGATGATAATGAGTTGTAATCTCATAACAAGCCATTCTGAGGTTCCACATTGCCAAATCAATCAACCGTTTGATGATAATGAGTTGTAATCTCATAACAAGCTATTCTGAGGTTCCACATCGCCGAATCGATCAAATGTTCAATGATAATGACTTGCAATCTCATAACAAGCTGTTCTGAGGTTCCACATCACCGAATCGGTCAACCGTTCAATGATAATTAGCTGCAATCTCATAACAAGCTGTTCTGAGGTTCCACATCACCAAATCAGTCAACTGTTCAATGATAATGAGCTGTAATCTCATATCCAGCTGTTCTGAGGTTCCACATCACCGAATCAATCAACTATTTGATGATAATGAGTTGTAATCTCATAACAAGCTGTTCTAAGGTTGCACATCGCTAAATTGATCAACCATTCGATGATAATGAGTTGCAATCTGATAACAATTTATTCTAAGGTTCCACATTGCCGAATCGGTCAACCATTCGATGATAATCAATTGCAATCTCATAACAATTTGTTCTGAGGTTCCACATCACCAAATCGGTCAACTGTTCGATGATAATGAGTTGTAATCTCATAACAAGCCATTCTGCGGTTCCACATCGTCGAATCAATAACCCATTCAATGATAATGAGTTGTAATCTCATAACAAGCTATTCTGAGGTTCCACATCGCTGAATCGATCAACCGTTTGATGATAATGAGTTGCAATCTCATAACAAGCTATTCTAAGGTTCCACATCACCAAATCGGTCAACCGTTCGATAATAATCAGCTGCAATCTCATAACAAGCTGCTCTAAGGTTCCACATCACCGAATCGGTCAACCATTTGATGATAATTAGCTGCAATCTCATAACAAGTTGTTCTAAGGTTCCACATTGCCAAATCGGTCAACCGTTCAATGATAATGAGTTGCAATCTCATAACAAGCCATTCTGAGGTTCCACATCGCTGAATCAATCAATCGTTTGATGATAATGAGTTGTAATGTCATAACAAGCTATTCTGACATTCCACATTGCCAAATCGATCAACCATTCGATGATAATGAGTTGCAATCACATAACAAGTTGTTCTGGGGTTCCACATCAGAAAATCGACCAACCGTTCGATGATAATGAGTTGCAATCTCATAATAAGCTGTTCTGAGGTTCCACATTGCTGAATCGGTCAACCATTTGATCATAATGACTTGCAATCTCATAACAAGCCTTTTTGAGGCTCCACATTGCCGAATCGGTCAACCATTTGATGATAATGAGTTGTAATCTCATAACAAGCTGTTTTGAGGTTCCACATCACCAAATCGATCAACCATTTGATGATAATGAGTTGTAATCTCATAACAAACTGTTCTGAGGTTTCACATCGCCGAATCGATCAACCGTTCGATGATAATGAGTTGCAATCTCATAACAAGCTATTCTGAGGTTCCACATTGCCAATTGGTCAACCATTCGATGATAATAAGTTGTAATCTCATAACAAGCCGTTCTGAGGTTCCACGTCGCTGAATCAATCAACCGTTTGATGATAATGAGTTGTAATCTCATAACAAGCTATTCCAAGGTTCCACATCACCGAATCAATCAACCATTGGATGATAATGAGTTGCAATCTCATAACCAGCTATTCTGAGGTTCCACATCGCCGAATCGGTCAACCATTCAATGATAATCATCTGCAATCTCATAACAAGCTGTTCTAAGGTTCCACATCACCGAATTGGTCAACCGTTCGATAATAATGAGTTTTAATCTCATAACAAGCCGTTCTGAGGTTCAACATTGCCGAATCGATCAACCGTTCGATGATAATGAGTTGTAATCTCATAACAAGCTATTCTAAGGTTCCACATCACTGAATCGATCAACCATTCGATGATAATGAGTTGCAATCTCATAACAAGCTATTCTGAGGTTCCACATCGCCGAATCAGTGAACTGTTCCATGCTAATCAGCTACAATCTCATAACAAGCTGTTCTGAGTAATCTCATAACAAGCTATTCTAAGGTTCTACATTGCTGAATTGATCAACCATTCAATGATAATGAGTTACAATCTCATAACAAGCTATTCTGAGGTTCCACATCGCCGAATCGGTCAATCATTCAATGATAATCAGGTACAATCTCATAATAAGCTATTCTGAGGTTCCACATCACCGAATCAGTCAACCGTTCAATGATAATGAGTTGTAATCTCATAACAAGCCATTCTGAGGTTCCACATCACCGAATCGATCAACCGTTCGATGATAATGAGTTGTAATCTCATAACAAGCTATTCTGAGGTTCAACATTGCCGAATCGATCAACCGTTTGATGATAATGAGTTGCAATCTCATAACAAGTTATTCTGAGGTTCCACATCACCGAATCGGTCAACCATTTGATGATAATCAGCTGCAATCTCATAACAAGGTATTCTGAGGTTCTACATTGCTGAATCGGTCAATCATTCAATGATAATGAGTTGTAATCTCATAACAAGATGTTCTGAGGTTACACATTGCCGAATCAATCAACCGTTCGATGATAATGAGTTGTAATCTCATAACAAGCAATTCTGAGGTTCCACATCGCTAAATCGATCAATCGTTAGATGATAATGAGTTGCAATCTCATAACAAGCTATTCTGAGGTTCCACATCACCGAATTGGTCAACCGTTAGATGATAATCAGCTGCAATCTCATAACAAGTTGTTCTGAGGTTCCAGATCGCCGAATCGGTCAACCGTTCGATGATAATGAGTTATAATTTCATAACAAGCCATTCTGAGGTTCCACATCACCGAATCGATCAACCGTTTGATGATAATGAGTTGTAATCTCATAACAAGCTATTCTAAGGTTTCACATCGCCGAATTGATCAACCATTCGATGATAATGAGTTACAATCTCATAACAAGCTGTTCTGAGGTTCCACATCACCAAATTGGTCAACCGTTCAATGATAATCAGCTATAATATTATAACAAGCTATTTTGAGGTTCCACATCGCCGAATCGGTCAACTTTTCAATGATAATGAGTTGTAATCTCATAACAAGCCGTTCTAAGGTTCCACATCGCCGAATCGATCAACTGTTTGATGATAATGAGTTGTAATCTCATAACAAGTTGTTCTGAGGTTCCACATCGCCAAATCGATCAACTGTTCGATGATAATGAGTTGCAATCTCATAAAAAGCTATTCTGAGGTTCCACATTGTTGAATTGGTCAACCGTTCAATGATAATCAGCTACAATCTCATAACAAGCCGTTCCAAGGTTCCACATCGCCGAATCGGTCAACCGTTCAATGATAATGAGTTGTAATCTCATAACAAGCCGTTTTGAAGTTCCACATTGCTCAATCGATCAACCGTTTGATGATAATGAGTTGTAATCTCATAACAAGCTACTCTGAGGTTCCACATTGCTGAATTGATCAACCGTTTAATGATATTGAGTTGTAATCTCATAACAAGCTATTCTGAGGTTTCACATCGCCGAATCGGTCAACTGTTTGATGATAATCAGCTGTAATCTCATAAAAAGCTGTTCTGAGGTTCCACATCGTCGAATCGGTCAACCATTTGATGATAATGAGTTGTAATATAATAACAAGTCATTCTAATGTTCCACATCGCCGAATCGATCGACCGTTCGATGATCATGAGTTATAATCTCATAACAAGCCATTCTGAGGTTCCACATCGCCGAATCGATCAACCGTTTGATGATAATGAGTTGTAATCTCATAACAAGCTGTTCTGAGGTTCCACATCACCGAATTGATCAACCGTTCGATCATAATGAGTCGCAATCTCATAACAAGCTATTCTGAGGTTCCACATCGCCGAATCAGTCTACCGTTTGATGATAATTAGCTGCAATCTCATAACAAGCTGTTTTGAGGTTCCACATCGCCAAATCAATCAACCATTTGATGATAATGAGCTGTAATCTCATAACAAGATGTTTTGAGGTTCCACATTGCCGAATCGATCAACCGTTTGATGATGATAAGTTGTAATCTCATAACAAGCTATTCTGAGGTTCCACATCGTCGAATCGATCAACCATTCAATGATAATGAGTTGCAATCTCATAACAAGTTGTTCTGAGTTTCCACATCACCGAATCGGTCAACCGTTCAATGATAATTAGCTGCAATCTCATAAGAAGCTATTCTAAGGTTCCACATCACTGAATCGGTCAACCATTTGATTATAATGAGTTGTAATCTCATAACAAGGTGTTCTGAGGTTCCACATCGCCGAATCGATCAACCGTTTGATGATAATGTGTTTTAATCTCATAACAAGTTGTTCTAAGGTTCTACATCGCCGAATTGATCAACCGTTTGATGATAATGAGTTGCAATCTCATAACAAGCTATTCTAAGGTTCTGCATTGCTAAATCGGTCAACCGTTTAATGATAATAAGTTATGATATCATAACAAGTTGTTCTGAGGTTCCACATCACCGAATAAGTCAACCATTCAATGATAATGAGTTGTACTCTCATAACAAGCTGTTCTGAGGTTCCACATCAATGAATCGATCAACCATTCAATGATAATGAGTTGCAATCTCATAACAAGCTGTTCTGAGGTTCCACATTGCTGAATTGATCAACTGTTTGATGATAATGAGTTGCAATCTCATAATAAGCTGTTCTAAGCTTCCACATCGCCGAATTCGTTAACTGTTTGATGATAATCAGTTGCAATCTCATAACAAGCTGTTTTGAGGTTCCACATCGCCGAATCGGTCAACTGTTTGATGATAATTAGCTGCAATCTCATAACAAGCTGTTCTGAGGTTCCACATCACCAAATCAGTCAACCGTTCAATGATAATGAGTTGTAATCTCATCATAAGCTGTTCTAAGGTTCCACATCGCCGAATCGATCAACTGTTTGATGATAATAAGTTGTAATGTCATAACAAGCTGTTCTGATGTTCCACATTGCCAAATCAATCAACCGTTCGATGATAATGAGTTGCAATCTCATAACAAGTTGTTCTGAGGTTCCACATCACCGAATTGACAAACCATTCGATGATAATGAGTTGCAATCTCATAACAAGCTATTCTGAGGTTCCACATTGCCGAATCGGTCAACCGTTCGATGATAATCAGCTGCAATCTCATAACAAGCTATTCTAAGGTTCCACATTACCGAATCGATCAATCGTTCGATGATAATGAGTTGTAATCTCATAACAAGCTATTTTGAGGTTCCACATTGCTAAATCGATCAACCGTTCGATGATAATGAATTGCAATCTCATAACAAGCTATTTTGAGGTTCCACATCGCAGAATCGGTCAACCGTTCGATGATAATGAGTTGTAATCTCATAACAAGCCATTCTAAGGTTCCACATTGCCGAATCGATCAACCATTCGATGATAATGAGTTGTAATCTCATAACAAGTTGTTCTAAGGTTCCACATTGCCAAATCGATCAACCGTTCGATGATAATGAGTTGCAATCTCATAACAAGCTGTTCTGAGGTTCCACATCACCAAATCGGTCAACCATTCGATGATAAATAGCTGCAATCTCATAACAAGCTGTTCTGAGGTTCCATATCACTGAATCGGTCGACCGTTCGATGATAATGAGTTGTAATCTCATAACAAGTTGTTCTGAGGTTCCACATTGCTGAATCAATCATATGTTCGATGATAATGAGTTGTAATCTCATAACAAGCTGTTCTGAGGTTCCACATTGCCAAATCGATCAACCATTCGATGATAATAAGTTGCAATCTCATAACAATCTATTCTGAGGTTCCACATCGCCGAATCGGTAAATTGTTTGATGATAATCAACTATAATCTCATAACAAGCTATTCTGAGGTTCCACATCGCCGAATCGGTCAACCTTTTGATGATAATGAGTTGTAATCTCATAACAAGCCGTTCAGAGGTTTCACATCACCGAATCGATCAACCGTTCGATGACAATGAGTTGTAATCTCATAACAATCTATTATGAGGTTCCACATCACCGAATTGATCAACCGTTTGATGATAATGAGTTGCAATCTCATAACAAGATGTTCTGAGGTTCCACATCACCAAATCAATCAACCGTTCAATGATAATGAGTTGCAATCTCATAACAAGCTATTCTAAGGTTCCACATCGCCGAATCGGTCAACTGTTTGATGCTAATCAGCTGCAATCTCATAACAAGCTATTCTGAGGTTCCACATCGCCGAATCGGTCAATCGTTTAATGATAATGAGTTGTAATCTCATAACAAGCCATTCTGAGGTTCCACATTGCCAAATCGATCAACCATTTGATGATAATGAGTTATAATCTCTTAACAAGCTATTTTGAGGTTCCACATTGCCGAATTGATCAACCGTTCGATGATAATGAGTTGCAATCTCATAACAAGCTGTTCTAAGGTTCCACATCACTGAATCGATCGACTGTTTGATGATAAATAGCTGTAATCTCATAACAAGCTGTTCTAAGGTTCCACATCGCTGAATCGGTCAACCATTCGATGATAATATGTTGTAATCTTATAACAAGACATTCTGAGGTTCCACATCACCGAATCAATCAACCGTTCGATGATAATAAGTTGTAATCTCATAACAAGATATTCTAAGGTTCCACATCGCTGAATCGATCAACCGTTTGATTATAATGAGTTGCAATCTCATAACAAGCTATTCTGAGGTTCCAAATCTTCAAATCGGTCAACCGTTTGA
>MU216240.1:116159-133327 GCA_018584345.1 Thuja plicata
TTCGATGATAATTAGCTGCAATCTCATAACAAGCTGTTCTGAGGTTCCACATCACCGAATTGGTCAATTATTCAATGATAATGAGTTATAATCTCAGAATAAGTCATTCTGAGGTTCCACATTGCCGAATATATCAACCGTTTGATGATAATGAGTTGTAATCTCATAACAAGCCATTCTGAGGTTCCACATCGCCGAATCGATCAACCGTTCAATGATAATGAGTTGTAATCTCATAACAAATAGTTCTAAGGTTCCACATCGCTGAATCAGTCAACCGTTCGATGATAATCAGCTACAATCTCATAACAAGCGATTCTAAGGTTCCACATTGCCGAATCGGTCAACCATTTGATGATAATGAGTTATAATCTCATAACAAGCCGTTCTATGGTTCCACATCGCTGAATCGATAAACCATTCAATGATAATGAGTTGTAATCTCATAACAAGCTATTCTGAGGTTCCACATCGCTGACTCGATCAACTATTTGATGATAATGAGTTGCAATCTCATAACAAGCTGTTCTGAGGTTCCACATCGCCAAATCAGTCAACCGTTCAATGATAATTAGCTACAGTCTCATAACAAGCTATTCTAAGGTTCCACATCGCCGAATTGGTCAACCGTTCAATGATAATGAGTAGTAATCTCATAACAAGCCATTCTGAGGTTCCACATCGCCGAATCGATCAACTGTTCAATGATAATGAGTTGTAATCTCATAACAAGCTATTCTGAAGTTCCACATTGCTGAATCGATCAACTATTCAATGATAATCAGCTGCAATCTCATAACAAGCTCTTCTGAGGTTCCACATCACCAAATTGGTCAACCGTTCAATGATAATGAGTTGTAATCTCATAACAAGCCGTTCTGAGGTTCCACATCGCCAAATCGATTAACCATTCAATGATAATGAGTTGTATTCTCATAACAAGCTATTTTGAGGTTCCACATCGCCGAATCGATCAACCGTTTGATGATAATGAGTTGCAATCTTGTAACAAGATATTCTGAGGTTTCACATTGTTGAATCAGTCAACTGTTTGATGATAATCAGCTGCAATCTCATAACAAGCTGTTCTGAGGTTCCACATTGCCGAATTGGTCAACTGTTCGATGATAATCAGCTGCAATCTCATAACAAGCTATTTTGAGGTTCCACATCACTGAATCGGTCAACCGTTTGATGATAATGAGTTGTAATCTCATAACAAGCCATTCTRAGGTTCCACATCACAGAATCGATCAACCGTTTGATGATAATGAGTTGTAATCTCATAACAAGTTGTTCTGAGGTTCCACATCACAGAATCGATCAACCGTTCAATGATAATGAATTGCAATCTCATAACAAGCTATTCTGAGGTTCCACATCGCCAAATCGATCAACCGTTCATTGATAATCATCTACAATCTCATAACAAGTTATTCTGAGGTTCCACATCACCGAATCGGTCAACCGTTCAATGATAATGAGTTGTAATCTCATAACAAGCTATTTTGAGGTTCCACAGTGCCGAATAGATCAATCATTTGATAATAATGAGTTGTAATCTCATAACAAGCTATTCTGAGGTTCCACATTGCTGAATCAATCAAATGTTCGATGATAATGAGTTGTAATCTCATAACAAGTTTTTTTGAGGTTCCACATCGCCGAATCGATCAACCGTTCGATGATAATGAGTTGTAATCTCATAACAAGCTGTTCTGAGGTTCCACATCACCGAATTGATCAACCATTCGATGATAATTAGCTGCAATCTCATAACAAGCTATTCTGAGGTTCCACATCACCAAATTGGTCAACCGTTTGATGATAATGAGTTGTAATTTCATAACAAGCCATTCTGAGGTTCCACATCACCAAATCAATCAACCGTTCGATGACAATGAGTTGTAATCTCATAACAAGCTGTTCTGAGGTTCCACATCGCTGAATTGATCAACCGTTGGATGATAATGAGTTGCAATCTCATAACAAGCTATTCTGAGGTTCCACATCGTCGAATCGATCAGCCGGTTGATGATAATGAGTTGTAATCTCATAACAAGTTGTTCTGAGGTTCCATATTGCCGAATCGATCAACTGTTTGATGATAATGAGTTGCAATCTCATAACAAGCTATTCTGAGGTTCCACATCACCAAATCGGTCAACCGTTTGATGATAATGAGTTGTAATCTCATAACAAGCCCTTCTGAGGTTCCACATCGTTGAATTGATCAACCGTTCGGTGATAATGAGTTGTAATCTCATAACAAGTTGTTCTGAGGTTTCACATCGCCGAATCCATCAACCGTTTGATGATATTGAGTTGCAATCTCATAACAAGCTATTCTGAGGTTCCACATCACCAAATCGGTCAACCGTTCGATGATAATCAGCTACAATCTCATAATAAGTTGTTCTAAGGTTCCACATCGCCAAATTGGTCAATCGTTCAATGATAATGAGTTGTAATCTCATAACAAGGCCTTCTGAGGTTCCACATCACCAAATCAATCAATCGTTCAATGATAATGAGTTATAATCTAATAACAAGCTTTTCTAAGGTTCCACATCACCGAATCGATCAACCATTAGATGATAATGAGTTGCAATCTCATAACAAGTTCTTCTGAGGTTCCACATTGCCAAATTGGTCAACCGTTCGATGATAATCAGCTACAATCTCATAACAAGCTGTTCTGAGGTTCCACATCGCCGAATCGGTCAACCATTCAATGATAATGAGTTGTAATCTCATAACAAGCTGTTTTGAGGTTCCACATCGACGAATCGATCAACCGTTCGATGATAATGAGTTGCAATCTCATAACAAGCTGTTATGAGGTTCCACATCACTGAATTGATCAACCGTTCAATGATAATGAGTTGCAATCTTATAACAAGCTGTTCTGAGGTTCTACATTGCCAAATCAGTCAACCGTTTGATGATAATCAACTGCAATCTCAGAACAAGCTTTTTTGAGGTTCCACATCTTCAAATCGGTCAAGCGTTCGATGATAATGAGTTGTAATCTCATAACAAGCTGTTCTGAGGTTCCACATCACCGAATTGATCAACCGTTTGATGATAATGAGTTATAATCTCATAACAAGCTATTCTGAGGTTCCACATCACCGAATCGATCAACCATTTGATGATAATGAGTTGCAATCTAATAACAAGCTATTCTGAGGTTCCACATTGCCAAATCAGTCAACCGTTCGATGATAATGAGTTGTAATCTCATAACAAGCCGTTCTGAGGCTTCACATCACCGAATCGATCAACTGTTCAGTTATAATGAGTTGTAATCTCATAACAAGTTGTTCTGAGGTTCCACATTGCTGAATTGATCAACCGTTCGATGATAATGAGTTGCAATCTCATAACAAGCTATTCTAAGATTCAACATTGCCGAATCGGTCAACCGTTTGATGATAATCAGCTACAATCTCATAACAAGTTGTTCTGAGGTTCCACATCACCGAATTGGTCAACCGTTTGATGATAATGAGTTGTAATCTCATAACAAGCCGTTCTCAGGTTCCACATTGCCGAATCGATCAACAGTTCAATGATAATGAGTTGTAATCTCAAAACAAGCCATTTTGAGGTTCCACATTGTGGAATCTATCAACCGTTCGATGATAATGAGTTGTAATCTCATAACAAGCTATTCTGAGGTTCCACATCGCCAAATCGGTCAACCGTTTGATGATAATGAGTTGTAGTCTCATAACAAGCCGTTCAAAGGTTCCACATCACCGAATTGATCAACCGATTGATGATAATGAGTTGTAATCTCATAACAAGCTATTCTGAAGTTCCACATCACTGAATTGATCAACCGTTCAATGATAATAAGTTGCAATCTCATAACAAGCTATTCTGAGGTTCCACATCACTGAATCGGTCAACTGTTTGATGATAATCAATTGTAATCTCATAACAAGCTATTCTAAGGTTCCACATCACTGAATCGGTCAACCGTTCGATGATAATAAGTTGTAATCTCAAAACAAGCCATTCTGAGGTTCCACATTGCCGAATCGATCAACCGTTTGATGATAATGAGTTGTAATCTCATAACAAGCTATTCTGAGGTTCCACATCGCTGAATCGATCAACCGTTCGATGATAATGAGTTGCAATCTCATAACAAGCTATTCTGAGGTTCCACACCACCCAATYAGTAAACCTTTTGATGATTATTAGTTTTAATCTCATAACAAGTTGTTTTGAGGTTCCACATCRCCGAATCGGTCAAYCGTTTGATGATAATGAGTTGTAATATTATAACAAGCCGTTCTGAGTTTCCACGTCACCAAATCAATCAACCGTTTGATAATAATGAGTTGTAATCTCATAACAAGTTRTTCTAAGGTTCTACATCGCCAAATTGATCAACCRTTCAATGATAATGAGTTGCAATCTCATAACAAGCTATTMTGAGGTTCCACATCGTTGAATCGGTTAACCRTTCAATGATAATCAGCTCTAATCTCATAACAAGCTATTCTGAGGTTCCACATCACCAAATCGGTCAACCGTTTGATGATAATGAGTTGTAATCTCATAACATGCCATTATGAGGTTCCACATTGCCGAATCGATCAACCATTCATTGATAATGAGTTGTAATCTCATAACAAGTTGTTCTTAGGTTCCACATCGCGGAATCGATCAACCATTCGACGATAATGAGTTGCAATCTCATTACAAGTTGTTTTGAGGTTCTACATCACCAAATCGGTCAACCATTTGATGATAATTAGCTGCAATCTCATAACAAGTTGTTCTGAGGTTCCACATCGCCGAATCGATCAACCATTTGATTATAATGAGTTGTAATCTCATAACAAGCCATTTTGAGGTTCCACATCACCAAATCAATCAACCGTTCAATGATAATGAGTTGTAATCTCATAACAACCCGTTCTGAGGTTCCACATTGCTGAATCAATCAACCATTCAATGATAATAAGTTGTAATCTCATAACAAGCTGTTCTGAGGTTCCACATTGCTGAATCGATCAACCATTTGATGATAATGAGTTGCAATCTCATAAAAAGCTTTTCTTAGGTTCCACATCACTGAATCAATCAACCATTCGATGATAATGAGTTACAATCTCATAACAAGCTATTCTGAGGTTCCACATCACCAAATCGGTCAACCGTTTGATGATAATGAGTTGTAATCTCATAACAAGCCGTTCTGAGGTTCCACATCGCTGAATCGATCAACCGTTCGATGATAATGAGTTATAATCTAATAACAAGCTATTCTAAGGTTCCACATTACCAAATTGATCAACCGTTCGATGATAATGTGTTGCAATCTCATAACAAGCTATTCTGAGGTTCCACATCACTGAATCGGTCAACCGTTCGATGATAATCAGCTGCAATCTCATAACAAGCTGTTCTAAGGTTTCACATCGCTGAATCAGTCAATTATTTGATGATAATGAGTTGTAATCTCATAACAAGCCGTTCTGAGGTTCCACATTGCCAAATCGATCAAACATTCAATGATAATGAGTTGTAATCTCATAAAAAGATTTTTTGAGGTTCCACATCGCAAAATCGATCAACCGTTTGATGATAATGAGTTGCAATCTCATAAAAGGCTTTTCTGAGGTTCTACATCACCAAATCGGTCAACCGTTTGATGATAATCAGCTACAATCTCATAACAAGTTGTTCTGAGGTTCCACATCGCCAACTCGGTCAGTCGTTCAATGATAATGAGTTGTAATCTCATAACAAGCCGTTCTGAGGTTCCACATCGCCAAATCGATCAACCATTTGATGATAATGAGTTGTAATCTCATAACAAGCTATTCTGAGGTTCCACATTGCCAAATTGATCAACCGTTTGATGATAATGAGTTGCAATCTCATAACAAGCTATTCTGAGGTTCCACATCACCAAATCGATCAATCATTCGATGATAATTAGCTATAATCTCATAACAAAGTTGTTCTGAGGTTCCACATCGCCGAATCGGTCAATCATTCAATGATAATGAGTTGTAATCTCATAACAAGCCGTTCTGAGGATCCACATCACCAAATCAATCAACCGTTCGATGATAATGAGTTGTAATCTAATAACAAGCTTTTCTGAGGTTCCACATTGCCAAATCGATCAACCGTTAGATGATAATGAGTTGAAATCTCATAACAAGCTGTTTTGAGGTTCCACATCGTTGAATTGGTCAACCGTTCGATGATAATTAGCTGCAATCTCATAACAACCTTTTCTGAGGTTCCACATCGCCGAATCGGTCAACCGTTTGATGATAATGAGTTGTAATCTCATAACAAGCTGTTCTGAGGTTCCACATTGCTGAATTGATCAACCGTTCGATGATAATGAGTTACAATCTCATAACAAGCTATTCCAAGCTTCTACATCACCGAATCGATCAACCGTTCAATGATAATGAGTTGCAATCTTATAACAAGCTATTCTGAGGTTCCACATTGCTGAATCAGTCAACCGTTTGATGATAATCAGCTGCAATCTCATAACAAGCTTTTCTGAGGTTTCACATCACCAAATCGGTCAAGCGTTCGATGATAATGAGTTGTAATCTCATAACAAGCTATTCTGAGGTTCCACATCACTGAATCGATCAACCGTTTGATGATAATGAGTTGCAATCTCATAACAAGCTGTTGTGAGATTCCACATCGCCGAATCGGTCAACCGTTCGATGATAATCACCTACAATCTCATAACAAGTTGTTCTAAGGTTCCACATCGCCGAATCGGCCAACCGTTTGATGATAATGAGTTTTAATCTCATAACAAGCTGTTCTGAGGTTCCACATTGCCGAATCGATCAACCGTTCAATGATAATGAGTTGTAATCTCATAACAAGCTGTTCTGAGGTTCCACATCACTGAATCGATCAACCGTTTAATGATAATGAGTTGTAATCTCATAACAAGCTATTCTAAGGTTCCACATCACTGAATCAGTCAACCATTCGATGATAATCAGCTGCAATCTCATAAGAAGCTGTTCTAAGGTTACACATTGCTGAATCGGTCAACCATTTGATGGTAATGAGTTGTAATCTCATAACAAGCTGTTCTGAGGTTCCACATCACCAAATCGATCAATCATTTGATGATAATGAGTTGTAATCTCATAACAAGCTATTCTAAGGTTCCACATTACTGAATCGGTCAACCGTTTAATGATAATCAGCTGCAATCTCATAACAAGCTATTCTAAGGTTCCACATCGCCAAATCTGTCAACCGTTCAATGATAATGAGTTGTAATCTCATAACAAGCCATTCTAAGGTTCTACATTGCCGAATCTATCAACCGTTTGATGATAATGAGTTATAATCTCATAACAAGCTGTTCTGAGGTTCCACATCGCCGAATTGATCAACTGTTTGATGATAATGAGTTGTAATCTAATAACAAGCCATTCTGAAGTTCTAGATTGCCGAATCGATCAACTGTTTGATGATAATGAGTTGTAATCTTATAACAAGATTTTTTGAGGTTCCACATCACCAAATCAATCAACCGTTCGATGATAATGAGTTGTAATATCATAACAAGCTATTCTGAGGTTCCACATTGTTGAATTGGTCAACTGTTCAATGATAATCACCTGCAATCTCATAACAAGCTATTCAGAGGTTCCACATCACCAAATCGATCAACCATTCAATGATAATGATTTACAATCTCATAACAAGCTTTTCTGAGGTTCCACATCACTAAATCGGTTAACCGTTCGATGATAATCAACTGCAATCTCATAACAAGCTATTCTGAGGTTCCACATCACTGAATCAGTCAACCATTCGATCATAATAAGTTGTAATCTTAAAACAAGCCGTTCTGAGGTTCCACATTGCCGAATCGATCAACCATTTGATGATAATGAGTTGTAATCTCATAACAAGCTATTCTGAGGTTCCACATCGATGATTTGATGAACCATTTGATGATAATGATTTGCAATCTCATAACAAGCTATTCTGAGGTTCCACACCGCCGAATCGGTCAACCGTTCAATGATTATTAGCTACAATCTCATAAAAAGCTATTCTGAGGTTCCACATCGCCAAATCGATCAACCATTCAATGATAATGAGTTGTATTCTCATAACAAGCTGTTTTGAGGTTCCACATTGCCGAATCGATCAACCGTTTGATGATAATGAGTTGCAATCTTGTAACAAGTTGTTCTGAGGTTTCACATTGCTGAATCAGTCAACTGTTTGATGATAAGCAGCTGCAATCTCATAACAAGCTGTTCTGAGGTTCCACATCGCTGAATTGGTCAACTGTTTGATGATAATCAGCTGCAATCTCATAACAAGCTATTTTGAGGTTCCACATCACTGAATCGGTCAACCGTTTGATGATAATGAGTTGTAATCTCATAACAAGCCATTCTGAGGTTCCACATCACAGAATTGATCAACCGTTCGATGATAATGAGTTGTAATCTCATAACAAGTTGTTCTGAGGTTCCACATCACCGAATCGATCAACCCTTCAATGATAATGAATTGCAATCTCATAACAAGCTATTCTGAGGTTCCACATCACCAAATCAATCAACCGTTCATTGATAATCATCTACAATCTCATAACAAGCTATTCTGAGTATCCACATCATCGAATCGGTCAACCGTTCAATGATAATGAGTTGTAATCTCATAACAAGCTATTTTGAGGTTCCACAGTGCCGAATAGATGAATCATTTGATGATAATGAGTTGTAATCTCATAACAAGCTATTAAGAGGTTCCACATTGTCAAATCAATCAACCGTTCGATGATAATGAGTTGTAATCTCATAACAAGTTGTTTTGAGGTTCCACATCACCGAATCAATCAACCGTTCGATGATAATGAGTTGTAATCTCATAACAAGCTGTTCTGAGGTTCCACATCACCGAATTGATCAACCGTTCGATGATAATTAGCTGCAATCTCATAACAAGCTATTCTGAGGTTCCCCATCACCGAATCGGTCAACCGTTTGATGATAATGAGTTGTAATGTCATAACAAGCCGTTCTGAGGTTCCACATCACCAAATCGATCAACCATTCGATGACAATGAGTTGTAATCTCATAACAAGCTGTTCTGAGGTTCCACATCGCTGAATTGATCAACCGTTCGATGATAATTAGTTGCAATCTCATAAAAAGCTATTCTGAGGTTCCACATTGTTGAATCGGTCAACCGGTTGATGATAATGAGTTGTAATCTCATAACAATTTGTTCTGAGGTTCCACATTGCCGAATCGATCAACTGTTTGATGATAATGAGTTGCAATCTCATAACAAGCTATTCTGAGGTTCCACATCACCAAATCGGTCAACCGTTCGATGATAATGAGTTGTAATCTCATAGCAAGCCCTTCTAAGGTTCCAAATTGCCGAATCGATCAACCGTTCGGTGATAATGAGTTGTAATCTCATAACAAGTTGTTCTGAGGTTCCACATTGCCGAATCGATCAACTGTTTGATGATAATGAGTTGCAATCTCATAACAAGCTATTCTGAGCTTCCACATCACCAAATCGGTCAACCGTTCGATGATAATTAGCTACAATCTCATAACAAGTTGTTTTAAGGTTCCACATCGCCAAATTGGTCAATCGTTCAATGATAATGAGTTGTAATCTCATAACAAGCCCTTCTGAGGTTCCACATCACCAAATCAATCAACCGTTTGATGATAATGAGTTGTAATCTAATAACAGGCTTTTCTGAGGTTCCACATCACCGAATCGATCAACCATTAGATGATAATGAGTTGCAATCTCATAACAAGTTGTTCTGAGGTTCCACATTGCCAAATTGGTCAACCGTTTGATGATAATCAGCTAGAATCTCATAACAAGATGTTCTGAGGTTCCACATCGCCGAATCGGTCAACCATTCAATGATAATGAGTTGTAATCTCATAACAAGCTGTTCTGAGGTTCCACATCGACGAATCAATCAACCATTCGATGATAATGAGTTGCAATCTCATAACAAGCTGTTCTCAGGTTCCACATTGCTGAATTGATCAACCGTTCAATGATAATGAGTTGCAATCTTATAACAAGTTGTTCTGAGGTTCCACATTGCCGAATCAGTCAACCGTTTGATGATAATCAACTGCAATCTTAGAACAAGCTATTCTGAGGTTCCACATCTTCAAATCGGTCAAGCGTTCGATGATAATGAGTTGTAATCTCATAACAATCCGTTCTAAGGTTCCACATCACCGAATTGATCAACCGTTTGATGATAATGAGTTATAATCTCATAACAAGCTATTCTGAGGTTCCACATCACCGAATCGATCAACCATTTGATGATAATGAGTTGCAATCTCATAACAAGCTATTCTGAGGTTCCACATTGCCGAATCAGTCAACCGTTCGATGATAATGAGTTGTAATCTCATAACAAGCTATTCTGAGGCTTCACATCACCGAATTGATCAACTGTTCGATGATAATGAGTTGTAATCTCATAACAAGTTATTCTGAGGTTCCACATTGCTAAATTGATCAACCGTTTGATGATAATGAGTTGCAATCTCATAACAAGCTATTCTGAGATTCCACATTGCCGAATTGGTCAACCGTTCGATGATAATCAGCTACAATCTCATAACAAGTTGTTCTGAGGTTCCACATCACCGAATCGGTCAACTGTTTGATGATAATGAGTTGTAATCTCATAACAAGCCGTTCTGAGGTTCCACATTGCCGAATCGATCAACAGTTCAATGATAATGAGTTGTAATCTCATAACAAGCTATTGTGAGGTTCCACATCACTAAATCGATCAACCGTTGAATGATAATGAGTTGTAATCTCATAACAAACTATTATGAGGTTCCACATCGCCAAATCAGTCAACCATTCGATGATAATCAGCTACAATCTCATAAGAAGCTATTCTAAGGTTCCACATCACTGAATTGGTCAATCGTTCAATGATAATGAGTTGTAATCTCATAACAAGCTGTTCTAAGGTTCCACATCGCCGAATTGATCAACCGTTCGATCATAATGAGTTGTAATCTCATAACAAGCTATTTTGAGGTTCTACATCGCCGAATCAATCAACTATTCGATGATAATGAGTTGCAATCTCATAACAAGCTATTCTGAGTTTCCAGATTGCTGAATCCGTCAACCGTTCAATGATAATCAGTTGCAATATCATAACAAGCTATTCTGAGGTTCCACATCACCGAATCAGTCAACCGTTCAATGATAAAGAGTTTTAATCTCATAACAAGCCATTCTGAGGTTCCACATCACCGAATCGATCAACCGTTCGATGATAATGAGTTGTAATCTCATAACAAGCTGTTCTAAGGTTCCACATCGCCAAATTGATCAACCGTTCGATGATAATAAGTTGCAATCTCATAAAAACCTATTCTGAGGTTCCACATCGCCGAATCGGTCAATCATTTGATGATAATCAGCTGCAATCTCATAACAAGCTATTCTAAGGTTCCACATCGCCGAATCGGTCAACCGTTTGATGATAATGAGTTATAATCTCATAACAAGCCATTCTGAGGTTCCACATTGCTAAATCGATCAACCGTTCGATGATAATGAGTTATAATCTCATAACAAGCTATTCTGAGGTTCCACATCATGTAATCGATCAACCGTTTAATGATAATGAGTTGCAATCTCATAACAAGCTATTCTAAGGTTCCACATTGCCGAATCGGTCAACCGTTTGATGATAATGAGCTACAATCTTATAACAAGCTATTCTGAGGTTCCACATCACTGAATTAGTCAACTGTTTGATGATAATGATTTGTAATCTCATAACAAGCCGTTCTGAGGTTCCACATCGCCAAATCGATCAATCATTCAATGATAATGAGTTGTAATCTCATAACAAGCTGTTCTAAAGTTCTACATCACCGAATCGATCAACCATTCGATGATAATGAGTTACAATCTCATAACAAGCTGTTCAGAGGTTCCACATTAATGAATCGGTCAACCGTTTGATGATAATCAGCTGTAATCTCATAACAAGATTTTCTGAGGTTCCACATCGCCGAATCTATCAACCGTTCAACGATAATGAGTTGTAATCTCAAAACAAGCCATTCTGAGGTTCCACATTGTGGAATCTATCAACCGTTCGATAAAAATGAGTTGTAATCTCATAACAAGCTATCCTGAGGTTCCACATCACCGAATCGAACAACCATTTGATGATAATGAGTTGTAATCTCATAACAAGCTGTTCTAAGGTTCCACATCGCTGAATTGATCAATTGTTCGATTATAATGAGTTGCAATATCATAACAATCTATTCTGAGGTTCCACATCGCCGAATCGGTCAACTGTTCGATGATAATAAGCTACAATCTCATAGCAAGCTGTTCTAAGGTTCCACATCGCCGAATCGGTCAACCATTCGATGATAATGAGTTGTAATCTCATAACAAGCCGTTCAAATGTTCCACATTGCCGAATTGATCAACCGATTAATGATAATGAGTTGTAATCTCATAACAAGCTATTCTGAAGTTCCACATCACTGAATTGATCAACCGTTCAATGATAATAAGTTGCAATCTCATAACAAGCTATTCTGAGGTTCCACATCACTGAATTGGTCAACTGTTTGATGATAATCAGCTGCAATCTCATAACAAGCTATTCTAAGGTTCCACATCACTGAATCGGTCAACCGTTCGATGATAATAAGTTATAATCTCAAAACAAGCCATTCTGAGGTTCCACATTGACGAATCGATCAACCGTTTGATGATAATGAGTTGTAATCTCATAACAAGCTTTTCTGAGGTTCCACATCGCTGAATCGATCAACCGTTCGATGATAATGAGTTGCAATCTCATAACAAGATATTTTGAGGTTCCACACTACCCAATCAGTCAACCATTTGATGATTATTAGTTTTAATCTCATAACAAGTTGTTTTGAGGTTCCACATCGCCGAATCGGTCAACCGTTTGATGATAATGAGTTGTAATCTTATAACAAGCCGTTCTGAGTTTCCACATCGCTGAATCGATCAACCATTTGATAATAATGAGTTGTAATCTCATAACAAGTTGTTCTAAGGTTCCACATCGCCGAATTGATCAAGCGTTCAATGATAATGAGTTGCAATCTTATAACAAGCTATTCTGAGGTTCCACATCACTGAATCGGTCAACCGTTTAATGATAATCAGCTCTAATCTCATAACAAGCTATTCTGAGGTTCCACATCACCGAATCGATCAACCATTTGATTATAATGAGTTGTAATCTCATAACAAGCCATTTTGAGGTTCCACATCACCGAATCAATCAACCGTTCAATGATAATGAGTTGTAATCTCATAACAAGCCATTCTGAGGTTCCACATTGCTGAATCAATCAACCATTCAATGATAATGAGTTACAATCTCATAAAAAGCTATTCTGAGGTTCCAAATCACCAAATCGGTCAACCGTTCGATGATAATGAGTTGTAATCTCATAACAAGCCGTTCTATGGTTCCACATCGCTAAATCGATCAACCGTTCGATGATAATGAGTTATAATCTAATAACAAGCTATTCTGAGGTTCCACATTACCGAATTGATCAACCGTTCGATGATAATGAGTTGCAATCTCATAACAAGCTATTCTGAGGTTCCACATCACTGAATCGGTCAACCGTTCGATGATAAT
This sequence comes from Thuja plicata, assembly GCA_018584345.1. Classification (NCBI taxonomy): domain Eukaryota; kingdom Viridiplantae; phylum Streptophyta; class Pinopsida; order Cupressales; family Cupressaceae; genus Thuja; species Thuja plicata. The sequence continues at coordinate 129,893 of MU216240.1, forward strand.
CAGCTGCAATCTCATAACAAGCTGTTCTAAGGTTTCACATCGCTGAATCGGTCAATTATTTGATGATAATAAGTTGTAATCTCATAAAAAGCCATTCTGAGGTTCCACATTGCCAAATCGATCAAACATTCGATGATAATGAGTTGTAATCTCATAAAAAGATTTTTTGAGGTTCCACATCGCAGAATCGATCAACTGTTCGATGATAATGAGTTGCAATCTCATAAAAGGCTTTTCTGAGGTTCCACATCGCCAAATCGGTCAACCGTTCGATGATAATCACTTACAATCTCATAACAAGCTGTTCTGAGGTTCCACATCGCCAACTTGGTCAGCCATTCAATGATAATGAGTTGTAATCTCATAACAAGCCGTTCTGAGGTTCCACATCGCCGAATCGATCAACCATTTGATGATAATGAGTTGTAATCTCATAACAAGTTGTTCTGAGGTTCCACATTGCCAAATCGATCAACCGTTTGATGATAATGAGTTGCAATCTCATAACAAGCTATTCTGAGGTTCCACATCACCAAATCGATCAATCATTTGATGATAATCAGCTATAATCTCATAACAAAGTTGTTCTGAGGTTCCACATCGCCGAATCGGTCAATCATTCAATGATAATGAGTTATAATCTCATAACAAGCCATTCTGAGGATCCACATCACCAAATCAATCAACCGTTCGATGATAATGAGTTGTAATCTAATAACAAGCTTTTCTAAGGTTCCACATTGCCAAATCGATCAACCGTTAGATGATAATGAGTAGAAATCTCATAACAAGCTGTTCTGAGGTTCCACATCATCGAATTGGTCAACCGTTCGATGATAATCAGCTGCAATCTCATAACAAGCTTTTCTGAGGTTCCACATCACCGAATCGGTCAACTGTTTGATGATAATGAGTTGTAATCTCATAACAAGCTATTCTAAGGTTCAACATTGTTGAATCGATCAACTGTTCGATGATAATGAGTTGCAATCTCATAACAAGCTGTTCCAAGGTTCTACATCACCGAACCAATCAACTGTTCAATGATAATGAGTTGCAATCTTATAACAAGTTGTTCTGAGGTTTCACATCGCCAAATCGGTCAAGCGTTTCATGATAATGAGTTGTAATCTCATAACAAGCTATTCTGAGGTTCCACATCGCCGAATCGATCAGCCGTTTGATGATAATGAGTTGCAATCTCATAACAAGTTGTTGTGAGATTCCACATCGCCGACTCGGTCAACCGTTCGATGATAAGCACCTACAATCTCATAACAAGTTGTTCTGAGGTTCCACATCGCCGAATCGGTCAACCGTTCGATGATAATGAGTTGTAATCTCATAACAAGCCATTCTGAGGTTCCACATTGCCGAATCGATCAACCGTTTAATGATAATGAGTTGTAATCTCATAACAAATTGTTCTGAGGTTCCACATCACTGAATCGATCAACCGTTTAATGATAATGAGTTGTAATCTCATAACAAGCTATTCTGAGGTTCCACATCACCGAATCAGTCAACCATTTGATGATAATCAGTTGCAATCTCATAAGAAGCTGTTCTAAGGTTACACATTACTGAATCGGTCAACCATTTGATGATAATGAGTTGTAATCTCATAACAAGCTATTCTGAGGTTCCACATCACCAAATCGATCAATCGTTTGATGATAATGAGTTGTAATCTCATAACAAGCTGTTCTAAGGTTCCACATCACCGAATCGATCAACCGTTCGATGATAATAAGTTACAATCTCATAACAAGCTATTCTAAGGTTCCACATTACTGAATCGGTCAACCGTTTGATGATAATCAGCCGCAATCTCATAACAAGCCATTCTAAGGTTCTACATCGCCGAATCTGTCAACCGTTCAATGATAATGAGTTGTAATCTCATAACAAGCCATTCTAAGGTTCCACATTGCCGAATCTATCAACCGTTTGATGATAATGAGTTATAATCTCATAACAAGCTGTTCTGAGGTTCCACATCGCTGAATTGATCAACTGTTTGATGATAATGAGTTGCAATCCCATAACAAGTTGTTCTGAGGTTCCACATCGCTGAATCGGTCAACCGTTCGATGATAATCAGCTGCAATCTCATAATAAGCTATTCTAAGGCTCCACATCGCTGAATCGGTCAACCGTTCGATGATAATGAGTTGTAATCTAATAACAAGCCATTCTAAAGTTCTAGATTGCCGAATCGATCAACTGTTTGATGATAATGAGTTGTAATCTCATAACAAGCTTTTTTGAGGTTCCACATCACCAAATCAATCAACCATTCGATGATAATGAGTTGTAATATCATACAAGCTGTTCTGAGGTTCCACATTGTCGAATTGGTCAATTGTTCAATGATAATCAGCTGCAATCTCATAACAAGCTGTTCAGAGGTTCCACATCACCAAATCGATCAACCGTTCAATGATAATGATTTGCAATCTCATAACAAGCTATTCTGAGGTTCCACATCACTAGATCGGTTAACCATTTCATGATAATCAGCTACAATCTCATAAAAAGCTATTCTGAGGTTCCACATCACTGAATCGGTCAACCGTTCGATCATAATAATTTGTAATCTTAAAACAAGCCGTTCTGAGGTTCCACATTGCCGAATCGATCAACCGTTTGATGATAATGAGTTGTAATCTCATAATAAGCTATTCTGAGGTTCCACATCGATGATTCGATGAACCATTTGATGATAATGAGTTGCAATCTCATAACAAGCTATTCTGAGGTTCCACACCGCCGAATCGGTCAACCGTTCAATGATTATTAGCTGCAATCTCATAACAAGCTTTTCTGAGGTTCCAGATCGCCGAATCAGTCAACTGTTTGATGATAATGAATTGTAATCTTATAACTAGGCATTCTGAGGTTCCACATCATTGAATCGATCAACCGTTCAATGATAATGAGTTGTAATCTCATAACAAGTTGTTCTAAGGTTCCACATTGCCGAATTGATCAACCGTTCGATGATAATGAGTTGCAATCTGATAACAAGCTGTTCTGAGGTTCCACATCACCAAATCGGTCAACTGTTCAATGATAATCAACTATAATCTCATAGCAAGCTATTCTGAGGTTCCACCTCACCGAATCGGTCAACCGTTCGATGATAATGAGATGTAATCTCATAACAAGCCATTCTGAGGTTCCACAATTTTGAATCGATCAACCATTTAATGATAATGAGTTGTAATCTCATAACAAGCTGTTCTAAGGTTCCACATCGCTGAATCGATCAACCATTTGATGATAATGAGTTGCAATCTCATGACTGTAATACCCCAAAATTGGCACCTAATAATCAATCAATTTTGGTGCATTTTCTTATCTTCGAAGTCCTATTGTACTAGGCAAATTCCTCACCTAATTGACTTTAATTGACTGAGTTTCAAATGCAGA
>MU216240.1:142074-158858 GCA_018584345.1 Thuja plicata
CTTCAATCACGCTTGCAGAGCAAACAATCCATGTTTGTTTTTGTGAGTTTCTTGATTGTGTAATGACTATGTTGGGTTTTTTGTTGAATTGAGAGGTCCATATTCAACATTAAACAATGACAAGCTGTTCTAAGGTTCCACATCACCGAATCGGTCAACCATTCGATGATAATCAGCTACAATCTCATAACAAGCTATTCTGAGGTTCCAAATCGCCGAATCAATCAACCGTTTGATGATAATGAGTTGTAATCTCATAACAAGCCATTTTGAGGTTCCACATCACCGAATCGATCAACCGTTCAATGATAATGAGTTGTAATCTCAAAACAAGCTATTCTGAGGTTCCACATCGCCGAATCGATCAACCGTTTGATGATAATGCGTTACAATCTAATAATAAGCTGTTCTGAGGTCCACATTGTCGAATCGGTCAACCATTCGATGATAATCAGCTATAATCTCATAACAAGCTATTCTGAGCTTCCACATCGCTGAATCGGTCAACCGTTCAATGATAATGAGTTATATTCTCATAACAAGCCATTCTGAAGTTCCACATCGCTGAATTGATCAACCGTTCAATGATAATGAGTTGTAATCTCATAACAAGCTATTCTGAGCTTCCACATCATTGAATCGGTCAACCGTTCAATGATAATGAGTTATATTCTCATAACAAGCCATTCTAAAGTTCCACATTGCTGAATTGATCAACCATTCAATGATAATGAGTTGAAATCTCATAACAAGCCGTTCTAAGGTTCCATATTGCCGAATCGATCAACCGTTTGATGATAATGAGATGTAATCTCATAACAAGCTGTTCTGAGGTTCCCCATCACAGAATCGATCAACTGTTCGATGATAATGAGTTGCAATCTCATAACAAGCTATTCTGAGGTTCCACATCACCGAATCGATCAACTGTTTGATGATAATGAGTTGCAATCTCATAACAAGTTGTTATAAGGTTCCACATCGCCAAATTGGTCAACCGTTCGATTATAATCAGCTGCAATCTCATAACAAGCTATTCTGAGGTTCCACATCGCCGAATCGATCAACCATTTGATGATAATGAGTTGTAATCTCATAACAAGCGATTTTGATGTTCCACATTGCCAAATCGATCAACCGTTCGATGATAATGAGTTGTAATCTCATTACAAGCTGTTCTAAGGTTCCACATTGCCGAATCGATCAACCGTTCAATGATAATGAGTTGCAATCTCATAACAAGTTGTTCTGAGGTGCCACATTGCCGAATCAGTCAACCATTCAATGATAATGAGTTTTAATCTCATAACAAGCCATTTTGAGGTTCCACATTGCCGAATCTATCAACCGTTCGATGATAATGAGTTGTAATCTCATAACAAGTTGTTCTGAGGTTCCACATCACCGAATCGATCAACCGTTCGATGATAATGAGTTGCAATTTCATAACAAGCTGTTCTAAGGTTCCACATTGCCGAATCGGTCAACCGTTCGATGATAATTAGCTGCAATCTCCTAACAAGCTGTTCTGAGGTTCCACATCATTGAATCACTCAATCATTTTATGATAATGAGTTGTAATCTCATAACAAGCCGTTCTGAGGTTCCACATCACTGAATCGATCAACCGTTCATTGATAATGAGTTGTAATCTCATAACAAGTTGTTCTGAGGTTCCACATCGCCGAATTGGTCAACCGTTCAATGATAATGAGTTATAATCTCATAACTAGCCATTCTGAGGTTCCACATCCCTGAATCGATCAACCATTCAATGATAATAAGTTGTAATCTCATAACAAGTTGTTCTGAGGTTCCACATCACCAAATTGATCAACTGTTCGATGATAATGAGTTGCAATCTCATAACAAGTTGTTCTGAGGTTCCACATCATCGAATCGGTCAACCATTCGATGATAATCAGTTGCAATCTCATCACAAGCTATTCTGAGGTTTCACATCATCGAATCGGTCAACCATTCAATGATAATGAGTTGTAATCTCATAACAAGCCATTCTAAGGTTCCACATTGCTGAATAGATCAACCATTTGATGATAATGAGTTGTAATCTCATAGCAAGCTGTTCTGAGGTTCCACATCACCGAATCGATCAACCGCTCGATGATAATGAGTTGCAATCTCATAACAAGGTGTTCTGAGGTTCCACATAGCTGAATCGGTCAACCGTTCAATGATAATTAGCTGCAATCTCATAACAAGCTGTTCTGAGGTTCCACATCGCCTAATCGGTGAACCGTTTGATGATAATGAGTTACAATCTCATAACAAGCCATTCTAAGGTTCCACATTGCCGAATCAATCAACCATTCGATGATAATGAGTTGCAATCTCATAACAAGCTATTCTGAGGTTCCACATCACCAAATTGATCAACCGTTTGATGATAATGAGTTGCAATCTCAAAACAAGCTGTTTAGAGGTTCCACATTGCCGAATCGGTCAACCGTTCGATGATAATCAGTTGCAATCTCATAACAAGCTATTTTGAGTTTCCACATCACCGAATCGGTCAACCGTTCGATGATAATGAGTTGTAATCTCATAACAAGCCATTCTGAGGTTCCACATTGCCGAATCGATCAACCATTTGATGATAATGAGTTGCAATTTCATAACAAGCTGTTCTAAGGTTCCACATTGCCGAATCGGTCAACCGTTCGATGATAATTAGGTGCAATCTCATAACAAGCTATTCTGAGGTTCCACATCGCCGAATTAGTCAATCGTTCGATGATAATGAGTTGTAATCTCATAACAAGCCGTTCTGAGGTTCCACATCACTGAATCGATCAATCATTCAATGATAATGATTTGTAATCTCATAACAAGTTGTTCTGAGGTTCCACATTGCTGAATTGATCAACCATTCAATGATAATGAGTTACAATCTCATAACAAGCTATTCTGAGGTTCCACATTGCCAAATCAGTCAACCGTTTGATGATAATCAGCTGCAATCTCATAACAAGCTATTCTGAGGTTCCACATCACTGAATCGATTAACCGTTCAATGATAATGAGTTGTAATCTCATAACAAGCCATTTTGAGGTTCCACATTGCCAAATTGATCAATCATTCGATAATAATGAGTTGTAATCTCATAACAAGCTATTTTGAGGTTCCACATCGCCGAATCGATCAACCGTTTGATGATAACAAGTTGCCATCTCATAACAGGTTGTTCTGAGGTTCCACATTGCCAAATTAGTCAACCGTTCGATGATAATCAGCTGCAATCTCATAACAAGCTGTTCTGAGGTTCTACATCACCAAATCGGTCAACCGTTCGATGACAATGAGTTGTAATCTCATAACAAGCCGTTTTGAGATTCCACATCCCCGAATCCATCAGCCATTCGATGATAATAAGTTGTAATCTCATAACAAGCTATTCTGAGTTTCCACATCACTGAATCGATCAACTGTTCGATGATAATGAGTTGCAATCTCGTAACAAGTTGTTCTGAGGTTCCACATAACCGAATCGGTCAACCGTTCAATGATAATGAGTTGTAATCTCATAACAATCCGTTCTAAGGTTCCACATTGCCGAATAGATCAACCGTTTGATGATAATGAGTTGTAATCTCACAACAAGCTGTTCTGAGGTTCCACATTGCCGAATCGATCAACCGTTCGATGATAATGAGTTGCAATCTCATAACAAGGTGTTCTGTGGTTCCACATCACCAAATCGATCAATCGTTCGATGATAATGAGTTGCAATCTCATAGCAAGCTGTTCTAAGGTTCCACATCGCCGAATCGGTCAACCATTCGATGATAATCAGCTGCAATCTCATAACAAGCTATTCTGAGGTTCCACATCACCGAATCGGTCAACCGTTTGATGATAATGAGTTGTAATCTCCTAACAAGCCATTCTTAGGTTCCACATTGTTGAATTCATCAACCATTTGATAATAATGAGTTGTAATCTCATAACAAGCTTTTTTGAGGTTCCACATCACCGAATCGATCAACCGTTCGATGATAATGAGTTGTAATCTCATAACAAGCTATTCTGAGGTTCCACATCGCCAAATTGGTCAACCAATCGATGATAATCAGCTGCAATCTCATAATAAGCTATTCTGAGGTTCCACATCACCGAATCGGTCAACCGTTCAATGATAATGAGTTGTAATCTCATAACAAGCCATTCTGAGGTTCCACATCGCCGAATGGATCAACCGTTCGATGATAATGAGTTGTAATCTCATAACAAGTTGTTCTGAGGTTCCACATCACCAAATCGATCAACTGTTTGAAGATAATGAGTTGCAGTCTCAAACAAGCTGTTCTAAGGTTCCACATCGCTGAATCGGTCAACCTTTCGATGATAATTAGCTGCAATCTCATAGCAAGCTATTCTAAGGTTCCACATCCCCGAATCGGTCAACCGTTCGATGATAATTAGTTGTAATATCATAACAAGTCTTTCTGAATTTCCACATTGCCGAATTGATCAACCATTTGATGATAATGAGTTGTAATCTCATAACAAGTTGTTCTGAGGTTCCACATTGCTGAATCGATCAACCGTTCGATGATAATGAGTTGCAATCTCATAACAAGCTATTCTGAGGTTCCACATCACCGAATCGGTCAGCTGTTTGATGATAATCAGCTGCAATCTCATAACAAGTTGCTCTGAGGTTCCACATTGCCGAATTAGTCAACCGTTCGATGATAATGAGTTGTAATCTCATAACAAGCAGTTCTGAGGTTCCACATTGCCGAATCGATCAATTGTTCAATGATAATGAGTTGTAATCTCATAACACGTTGTTATGAGCTTCCACATTGCCAAATTGATCAACCATTTGATGATAATGAGTTGTAATCTTATAACAAGCTGTTTTGAGCTTCCACATCGCTAAATCGATCAACCGTTTGATGATAATGAGTTGCAATCTCATAAAAAGCTATTCTGAGGTTCCACATCACCGAATCGGTCAACTGTTTGATGATAATCAGCTGCAATCTCATAACATGTTGCTCTGAGGTTCCACATTGCCGAATTAGTCAACCATTCGATGATAATGAGTTGTAATCTCATAACAAGTAGTTCTGAGGTTCCACATTGCCAAATCGATCAATTGTTCAATGATAATGAGTTGTAATCTCATAACACATTGTTATGAGATTCCACATTGCCAAATTGATCAACCGTTTGATGATAATGAGTTGTAATCTTATAACAAGCTGTTTTGAGCTTCCACATCGCTGAATCGATCAACCGTTTGATGATAATGAGTTGCAATCTCATAACAAGCTATTCTGAGGTTCTACATCACCAAATCGGTCAACCGTTCGATGATAATTAGCTGCAATCTCATAACAAGCTATTTTGAGGCTCCACATTGCCAAATTGGTCAACCGTTCAATGATAATGAGTTGTAATCTCATAACAAGCTGTTCTAAGGTTTCACATCGCCGAATTGATCAACCGTTCGATGATAATGCGTTGTAATCTCATAACAAGCTATTCTGAGGTTCCACATCACCGAATTGATCAACTGTTCGATGATAATGAGTTTCAATCTCATAACAAGCTGTTCTGAGGTTCCACATCACCAAATCGGTCAACCGTTCGATGATAATCAACTGCAATCTCATAACAAGTTGTTCTGAGGTTCCACATCGCCAAATCGGTCAACTGTTCGATGATAATGAGTTGTAATCTCATAACAAGCCATTTTGAGGTTCCACATTTCCGAATCAATCAACCGTTCGATGATAATGAGTTGTAATCTCATAACAAGTCGTTCTAAGGTTCCACATCGCCGAATCGATCAACCATTTGATGATAACGAGTTGCACTCTCATAACAAGCTGTTCTGAGGTTTCACATCGCCGAATTGGTCAACCGTTCGATGATAATTAGCTGTAATCTCATAACAAGATATTCTGAGGTTCCACATCACTGAATTGGTCAACTATTTGATGATAATGAGTTGTAATCTCATAACAAGCCATTCTGAGGTTCCACATCGCTGAATCGATCAATCATTTGATGATAATGAGTTGTAATCTCATAACAAGCTGTTCTAAGGTTCCAGATTGCCGAATCGATCATATATTTGATGATAATGAGTTGTAATCTTATAACAAGCTATTCTGGGGTTCCACATTGCCGAATCGGTCAACTGTTCAATTATAATCAGCTGCAATCTCATAACAAGCTGTTCTGAGGTTCCACATCGCTAAGTCGATCAACCGTTCAATGATAATGAGTTGTAATCTCATAACAAGCCGTTCTGAGGTTTCACTTCGCTGAATCGATCAACCGTTCGATGATAATAATTTGTAATCCCATAACAAGCTGTTCTGAGGTTCCACATCACCGAATAGATCAACCATTCGATGATAATGAGTTGCAATCTCAAAACAAGCTATTCTGAGGTTCCACATCGCTGAATCGGTCAACCGTTTGATGATAATCAGCTATAATCTCATAACAATCTGTTCTAAGGTTCCACATCATTAAATCGGTCAACTGTTCAATGACAATGAGTTGTAATCTCATAACAAGCCATCTTGAGGTTCCACATTACCGAATCGATCAACCATTTGATGATAATGAGTTGTAATCTCATAACAAGCTATTCTGAGGTTCCACATTGCCGAATCGATCAACCGTTCAATGATAATGAGTTGCAATCTCATAACAAGCTGTTATGAGGTTCCACATCACCGAATCAATCAACTGTTTGATGATAATGAGTTGTAATCTCATAACAAGCTGTTCTGAGGTTCTACATCTTCAAATCGATCAACCGTTCAATGATAATGAGTTGTAATCTCATAACAAGCTATACTGAGGTTCCACATTGCCAAATTGATCAACCGTTCGATGATAATGAGTTGCAATCTCATAACAAGCTGTTCTGAGGTTCCACATCACTGAATCGGTTAACCATTCGATGATAATCAGCTACAATCTCATAACAAGCTATTTTGAGGTTCCACATCTCCGAATTGGTCAACTGTTTGATGATAATGAGTTGTAATCTTATAACGAGCCGTTCTAAGGTTCCACATTGCCGAATCGATCAACCATTCGATGATAATGAGTTATAATCTCATAAAAAGCTATTCTGAGGTTCCAAATCGCCGAATTGATCAACCGTTCGATGATAATGAGTTGCAATGTCATAACAAGTTGTTATGAGGTTCCACATTGGAAAATCGGTCAACCGTTCGATGATAATCAGCTGTAATCTCATAACAAGCTATTATGAGGTTCCACATCACCGAATCGGTCAACCGTTCGATGATATTGAGTTGTAATCTAATAACAAGCCGTTCTGAGGTTCCACATCGCCGAATAAATCAATCCTTTGATGATAATGAATTGTAATCTCATAACAAGCTGTTCTAAGGTTCCACATCGCCAAATCGATCAACCCTTTAATGATAATGAATTACAATCTCATAACAAGCTGTTCTGAGGTTCCACATCGCCGAATCAGTCAACCATTTGATGATAATTAGCTACAATCTTATAATAAGTTGTTCTAAGGTTCCACATCGCCGAATCGGTCAACCGTTCAATGATAATGAGTTGTAATCTCATAACAAGCCATTCGGAGGTTCCACATCGCCGAATAAATCAATCATTCAATGATAATGAGTTGTAATCTCATAACAAGCTGTTCTGAGGTTCCACATTGCTGAATCAATCAACCGTTCGATGGTAATGAGTTGCAATCTCATAACAAGCTCTTCTGAGGTTCCACATTGCTAAATTAGTCAACCGTTTGATGATAATTAGCTGCAATCTCATAACAAGCTGTTCTAAGGTTCCACATCGCCGAATCAATCAACCGTTCAATGATAATGAGTTGTAATCTCATAACAAGTCATTCTGAGGTTCCACATCGCCGAATCAATCAACCGTTTGATGATAATGAGTTGTAATCTCATAACAAGCTATTTTGAGGTTCCACATCGCCGAATCGATCAACCGTTTGATGATAATGAGTTGCAATCTCATAACAACCTATTCTAAGGTTCCACATCACCGAATCGGTCAATTGTTTGATGATAATTAGTTGCAATCTCATAACAAGCTATTCTGAGGTTCCACATTGCCGAATCGGTCAACTATTCAATGATAATGAGTTGTAATCTCATAACAATCTGTTCTAAGGTTTCACATCGCCGAATCGATCAACCATTCGATGATAATGAGTTTTAATCTCACAACAAGCTATTCTAAGGTTCCACATTGCTGAATCAATCAACCATTGGATGATAATGAGTTGCAATCTCATAACTAGTTGTTCTGATGTTCCACATCACCGAATCGGTCAATCGTTCGATGATAATCAGCTGTAATCTCATAACAAGCTATTCTAAGGTTCCACCTTGCCAAATCGGTCAACCATTCAATGATAATGAGTTGTAATCCCATAACAAGCCATTCTGAGGTTCCACATCACCGAATCGATGAACCATTCGATGATAATGAGTTGTAATCTCATAACAAGCTGTTCTGAGGTTCCACATCACCAAATTGATCAACTATTCGATGATAATGAGTTGCAATCACATAACAAGCTGTTCTGAGGTTCTACATCGCCGAATCGATCAACCATCAATGATAATGAGTTGCAGTCTCATAACAAGTTATTATGAGGTTCCACATCACCGAATTGGTCAACCGTTCGATGATAATCAGCTGCAATTTCATAACAAGCTATTCTGAGGTTCCACATCACTGAATCGGTTAACCGTTCGATGATAATGAGTTGGAATCTCATAACAAGCCATTCTGAGGTTCCACATTGCCGAATCAATCAACCGTTCGATGATAATAAGCTGTAATCTTATAACAAGCTATTTTGAGGTTCCATATCGCCGAATCGATCAACCATTCAATGATAATGAGTTGCAATCTCATAACAAGCTCTTCTGAGGTTCCACATCGCCAAATCGGTCAACCGTTCAATGATAATTAGCTACAATCTCATAACAAGCTATTTTTAGGTTCCACATCACCGAATCGGTCAACTATTTGATGATAATGAGTTGTAATCTAATAACAAGTTGTTCTGAGGTTCCACATCATCGAATCAATCAATTGTTTGATGATAATAAGTTGTAATCTCATAACAAGCTGTTCTGAGGTTCCACATCGCCGAATCGATCAACCGTTTGATGATAATGAGTTGGAATCTCATATCCACCTATTCTGAGGTTCCACATCACCGAATCAGTCAACTGTTCAATGATAATCAGCTGCAATCTCATAACAAGCTATTCTGAGGTTCCCCATTGCCGAATCAGTCAACCATTCAATGATAATGAGTTGTAATCTCATAACAAGCCATTATGAGGTTTCACATAGCTGAATTGATCAACCGTTTGATGATAATGAGTTGTAATCTGATAACAAGCTATTCTAAGGTTCCACATTGCTGAATCAATCAACCATTCAGTGATAATGAGTTACAATCTCATAACAAGCTGTTCTGAGGTTCTACATCGCCGAATCGGTCAACCGTTCGATGATAATCAGCTGCAATCTCATAACAAGCTGTTTTGAGGTTCCACATCACTGAATCGGTCAACCATTCAATGATAATGAGTTGTAATCTCATAAAAACCTATTCTGAGGTTCCACATCACCGACTCAATCAATCATTCGATGATAATGAGTTGTAATCTCATAACAAGTTGTTCTGAGGTTCCACATCACCGAATCGATGAACTATTTGATGATAATGAGTTGCAATCACATAACAAGCTATTCTGAAGTTCCACATCGCCGAATCGATCAACCATTCAATGATAATGAGTTGCAATCTCATAACAAGCTGTTCTTAGGTTCCACATCGCTGAATTGGTCAACCGTTCGATGATAATCAGCTGCAATCTCATAACAAGCTATTCTGAGGTTCCACATCGTCAAATCGGTCAACCATTTGATGATAATGAGTTTTAATGTCATAACAACCCATTCTGAGGTTCCACATCGCCGAATCAATCAACCATTCAAAGATAATGAGTTGTAATCTCATAACAAGCTATTTTGAGGTTTCACATTGCCGAATCGATCAACCGTTCGATGATAATGAGTTGCAATCTCATAACAAGCTATTCTGAGGTTCCACATCGCTGAAATTGTTAACCGTTCAAAGATAATTAGCTACAATCTCATAACAAGTTGTTTTGAGGTTCCACATCACCGAATCGCTCAACCGTTTGATGATAATGAGTTGTAATCTCATAACAAACTGTTCTGAGGTTCCACATCGCCAAATCGATCAACCATTTGATGATAATGAGTTGTAATCTCATAACAAGCTATTCTGAGGTTCCACATCGCGGAATTGATCAACTGTTCGATGATAATGAGTTGCAATCTCATAACAATCTGTTCTAAGGTTCCACATCGCCGAATCGGTCAACCATTCGATGATAATCAGCTGCAATCTCATAACAAGCTGTTCTGAGGTTCCACATCGCCGAATCGGTCAACTGTTTGATGATAATGAGTTATAATCTCATAACAAGCCGTTCTAAGGTTCCACATTGCCAAATCGATCAACCATTTGATGATAATGAGTTGTAATCTCATAACAAGCTGTTCTCAGGTTCCACATTGCCAAATCGATCAACTATTTGATGGTATTGAGTTGCAATCTTATAACAAGCTCTTCTGAGGTTCGACATTGCCGAATCAGTCAACCATTTGATGATAATCAGCTGTAATCTCATAACAAGCTATTCTGAGGTTCCACATCGCCGAATTGATCAACCGTTCAATGATAATGAGTTGTAATCTCATAACAAGCCATTCTGAGGTTCCACATCACTTAATCGATCAACTGTTTGATGATAATGAGTTGTAATCTCATAATAAGCTGTTCTGAGGTTCCACATCGCTGAATCGATCAACCGTTTGATGATAATGAGTTGCAATGTCATAACAACTTATTCTGAGGTTCCACATCGCCAAATCGGTCAACTGTTCGATGATAATCAGCTGCAATCTCATAACAAGCTATTTTGAGGTTCCACATTGCCGAATCGGTCAACCATTCAATGATAATGAGTTGTAATCTCATAACAAGCTATTATGAGGTTTCACATTGCTGACTCGATCAACCATTCGATGATAATGAGTTGCAATCTCATAACAAGCTTTTCTGGGGTTCCACATCGCCGAATCGGTCAACCGTTCGATGATAATCAGCTGCAATCTCATAACAAGCTATTCTAAGGTTCCACATCGCCAAATCGGTCAACCATTCAATGATAATGAGTTGTAATCTCATAACAAGCCATTCTGAGGTTCCACATCACCAAATCGATCAATCATTCGATGATAATGAGTTGTAATCTCATAATAAGCTGTTCTGAGGTTCTACATCACTGAATCGATCAACTATTCGATGATAATGAGTTGCAATCACATAAAAAGCTGTTCTAAGGTTCCACATCACCGAATAGATCAACCGTTCAATGATAATGAGTTGCAATCTCATAAATAGCTATTCTGAGGTTCCACATCACCAAATTGGTCAACCATTCGATGATAATCAGCTGCAATTCCCTAACAAGCTATTCTGAGGTTCCACATTGTCGAATTGATCAACCGTTCGATGATAATGAGTTGTAATCTCATAACAAGCTATTCTAAGGTTCCACATCACTAAATCGGTCAACCATTTGATGATAATGAGTTGCAATCTCATAACAACCCGTTCTGAGGTTCCACATTGCTGAATTGATCAACCATTCAAAGATAATGAGTTGAAATCTCATAACAAGCTATTTTGAGGTTCCAGATTACTGAATCCATCAACCATTCGATGATAATGAGTTGCAATCTCATAACAAGCTATTCTGAGGTTCCACATAGCTGAATCGGTCAACCATTCAATGATAATTATCTACAATCTCATAACAAGCTGTTCTGAGGTTCCACATCGCCGAATCGGTCAACCGTTCGATGATAATGAGTTGTAATCTCATAACAAGCCATTCTGAGGTTCCACATCGCCGTATTGATAACTATTAAATGATAATGAGTTGTAATCTCATAACAAGCTATTTTGAGGTTCCACATCACCGAATTGATCAACCGTTCGATGATAATCAATTGCAATCTCATAACATGCTGTTTTGAGGTTCCACATCACCGAATTGGTCAACTGTTTGATGATAATGAGTTGTAATCTCATAACAAGCCGTTCTGAGGTTCCACATTGCCGAATCGATCAACCAACTGATGATAATGAGTTGTAATCTCATAATAAGCTATTCTGAGGTTCCACATCGCCGAATCGATCAACCGTTCAATGATAATGAGTTGCAATCTCATAACAAGCTATTCTTAGGTTCCAGATCGTCGAATCGGTCAACCATTTGATGATAATCAGCTACAATCTCATAACAAGCTGTTCTAAGTTTCCACATCACCAACTCAGTCAACCGTTCAATGATAATGAGTTGTAATCTCATAACAAGCCATTCTGAGGTTCCACATCGCCGAATCGATCAACCGTTCAATGATAATGAGAGTTAATCTCATAACAAGCTGTTCTGAGGTTCCACATCACTGAATCAATTAACCGTTCCATGATAATGAGTTCCAATCTCATAACAAGCTGTTCTGAGGTTCCACATCGCCGAATCGATCAACCGTTCGATGATAATGAGTTGTAATCTCATAACAAGCTGGTCTGAGGTTCCAAATCGCCGAATCAGTCAACCATTTGATGATAATCAGCTGCAATCTCATAACGAGCTATTCTGAGGTTCCACATCGCCCAATGGGTCAACCGTTCTATGATAATGAGTTGTAATCTCATAACAAGCCATTCTGAGGTTCCACATTGCCAAATCGATCAACCGTTCGATGATAGTGAGTTTTAATCTCATAACAAGCTATTCTGAGGTTCCACATTGCCGTATCGATCAACCGTTCAATGATAATAAGTTGCAATCTCATAAAAAGTTGTTCTAAAGTTCCACATTGATGAATCGGTGAACCATTTGATGATAATGAGTTGTAATCTCATAACAAGCTATTCTGAGGTTCCACATCGCTAAATTGATCAACCGTTTGATGATAATGAGTTGTAATCTCATAACAAACTATTCTGAGGTTCCACATCGCCGAATCGATCAACGGTTTGATGATAACGAGTTGCAATCTCATAACAAGCTATTCTGGGGTTCCACATCGCTGAATCAGTCAACCATTCGATGATAATTAGCTGCAATCTCATAAAAAGCTGTTCTGAGGTTCAACATCACCAAATCGGTCAACCATTTGATGATTATGAGTTGTAATCTCATAACAAGCTGTATTGAGGTTCCACATCGCCGAATCGATCAACCGTTCGATGATAATGAGTTGTAATCTCATAACAAGCTTTTCTGAGGTTCCACATTGCCGAATTGATCAATCATTCGATGATAATGAGTTGCAATCTCATAACAAGCTATTCTGAGGTTCCACATCGCTGAATCAGTCAACCGTTCGATGATAATCAGATGCAATCTCATAACAAGATGTTCTGAGGTTCCACATTGCTGAATCGGTCAACCATTCGATGATAATGAGTTGTAATCTCATAAAAAGCCATTCTGAGGTTCCACATTGCCGAATCGATCAACCGTTCGATGATAATGAGTTGTAATCCCATAACAAGCTATTCTGAGGTTCCACATCACCGAATCGATCAATCATTTGATGATAATGAGTTGCAATGTCATAACAAGCTGTTCTAAGGTTCCACATCGCCGAATCAGTCAACCATTTGATGATAATCAGCTGCAATCTCATAACAAGCTATTTTGAGGTTCCACATCGCCGAATCGGTCAACCGTTCGATGATAATGAGTTGTAATCTCATAACAAGCTATTCTGAGGTTCCACATTGCCAAATTGATCAACCGTTTGATGATAATGAGTTGTAATCTTATAACAAGTTGTTCTGAGGTTCCACATCACCGAATCGGTCAACCATTCGATGATAATCAGCTGCAATCTCATAACAAGCTATTCTGAGGTTTCACATCACCGCATCGGTCAACCATTCAATGATAATGAGTTGTAATCTCATAACAAGTTGTTCTGAGGTTCCACATCACCAAATTGATCAATCATTCGATGATAATGAGTTACAATCTCATAACAAGCTATTCTGAGGTTCTACATCACTGAATTAGTCAACCGTTTGATGATAATTAGCTGCAATCTCATAACAAGCTATTCTGAGGTTCCACATCGCTGAATCGGTCAACCGTTTGATGATAATGAGTTGTAATCTTATAAAAAGCTATTCTGAGGTTCCACATTGCCAAATCGGTCAATCATTCTATGATAATGAGTTGTAATCTCATAACAAGCCATTCTAAGGTTCCACATTGCCGAATCGATCAACCATTTAATGATAATAACTTGTAATCTCATAACAAGCTATTCTGAGGTTCTACATCACCAAATCGATCAACCATTCAATGATAATGAGTTGCAGTCTCATAACAAGCTATTCTGAGGTTCTACATCGCTGAATTGGTCAACCGTTGGATCATAATGAGTTGTAATCTCATATCAAGCTATTCTGAGGTTCCACATTGCCGAATCAATCAACCGTTCAATGATAATGAGTTGTAATCTTATAACAAGCTATTCTGAGGTTCCACATCGCTGAATCGGTCAATCTTTCTATGATAATGAGTTGTAATCTCATAACATGCCATTCTAAGGTTCCACATTGCCGAATCGATCAACCATTTAATGATAATAAGTTGTAATCTCATAACAAGCTATTATGAGGTTCTACATCACCAAATCGATCAACCATTCAATGATAATGAGTTGCAGTCTCATAACAAGCTATTCTGAGGTTCTACATCGCCAAATCGGTCAACCGTTCGATGATAATGAGTTGTAATCTCATAACAAGCTGTTCTGAGGTTCCACATTGCCGAATCGATCAACCATTCAATGATAATGAGTTATAATCTCATAACAAGCTATTCTGAGGTTCCACATTACCGAATCAATCAACCATTCGATGATAATCAGCTGCAATCTCATAACAAGCCGTTCTGAGGTTCCACATCGCCAAATCGATCAACCATTCGATGATAATGAGTTGTAATCTCATAACAAAGTTGTTCTGAGGTTCCACATCACCGAATCGATCAACCATTTGATGATAATGAGTTGCAATCTCATAAAAAGCTATTCTCAGGTTCCACATCACCGAATCGGTCAACCATACAATGATAATGAGTTGTAATCTCATAGCAAGCCATTCTTGGGTTCCACATCACCAAATCAATCAATCATTCGATGATAATGAGTTGTAATCTCATAACAAGCTATTCTGAGGTTCCACATCACTGAATTGATCAACTATTCGATGATAATGAGTTGCAATCTCATAACAAGCTTTTCTGAGGTTCCACATTGCCAAATCGGTCAACCGTTCGATGATAATCAGCTGCAATCTCATAACAATCTATTCTGAGGTTCCACATCGCTGAATCGGTCAACCATTCAATGATAATGAGTTGTAATCTCATAACAAGCCATTCTGAGGTTCCACATCACCACATCGATCAATCATTCAATGATAATGAGTTGTAATCTCATAATAAGCTGTTCTGAGGTTCCACATCACTGAATCGATCAACTATTCGATGATAAGGAGTTGCAATGACATAACAAGCTGTTCTAAGGTTCCACATTGCCAAATAGATCAACCATTCAATGATAATGAGTTGCAATCTCATAACAAGCTGTTCTGAGGTTCCACATCGCCGAATTGGTCATCTGTTCGATCATAATCAGCTGCAATTTCATAACAAGCTATTTTGAGGTTCCACATCACTGAATCGGTTAACCGTTCGATGATAATGAGTTGTAATCTCATAACAAGCCATTATGAGGTTCCACATTGCCGAATCGATCAACCGTTCGATGATAATGAGTTGTAATCTCATAACAAGCTATTCTAAGGTTCTATATCGCCGAATCGATCAAGCGTTCAATGAAAATGAGTTGCAATCTCATAACAAGCTCTTCTGAGGTTCCACATCGCCAAATCGGTCAACCGTTTGATAATAATGAGTTGTAATCTCATAACAACCCATTCTGAGGTTCCACATCGCCGAATCGATCCACCATTCAAAGATAATGAGTTGAAATCTCATAACAAGCTATTTTGAGGTTCCACATTGCTGAATCCATCAACCGTTTGATGATAATGAGTTGCAATCTCATAACAAGCTATTCTGAGGTTCCACATAGTTGAATCGGTCAACCGTTAAATGATAATTAGCTGCAGTCTCATAACAAGTTGTTCTGAGGTTCCACATCGCTGAATCGGTCAACCGTTCGATGATAATGAGTTGTAATCTCATAACAAGCCGTTCTGAGGCTCCACATTGCCGTATTGATCAACCATTTGATGATAATGAGTTGTAATCTCATAACAAGCTATTCTAAGGTTCCACATCGCCGAATTGATCAACCGTTCGATGATAATGAGTTCCAATCTCATAACAAGCTATTTTGAGGTTCCACATCACCGAATCGGTTAACCATTCAACGATAATCAGCTGCAATCTCATAACAAGCTGTTCTGAGGTTCTGCATCACTGAATCGGTCAACCATTTGATGATAATGAGTTGTAATCTCATAACAAGCCGTTCTAAGGTTCCACATTGCCAAATCGATCAACCGTTCGATGATAATGAGTTGTAATCTCATAACAAGCTA
>MU216240.1:158908-181162 GCA_018584345.1 Thuja plicata
GTCAACCGTTTGATGATAATGAGTTGTAATCTCATAACAAGCCGTTCTGAGGTTCCACATTCCCAAATCGATCAACCGTTTGATGATAATGAGTTGTAATCTCATAACAAGCTATTCTGAGGTTCCACATCGCTGAATCGATCAACCATTCAATGATAATGAGTTGCAATCTCATAACAAGCTATTCTTAGGTTCCACATCACCGAATCGGTCAACCATTCGATGATAATCAGCTGCAATCTCATAACAAGCTGTTCTGAGGTTCCACATCACCGAATCAGTCAACCATTCGATGATAATGAGTTGTAATCTCATCACAAGTCATTTCAAGGTTCCACATCGCCGAATCGATCAACCATTCGATGATAATGAGTTATAATCTCATAACAAGTTGTTCTGAGGTTCCACATCGCCTAATCGATCAACTGTTTGATGATAATGAGTTGCAATCTCATAACAAGTTGTTCTGAGGTTCCACGTCACTGAATCAGTCAACCATTCGATGATAATCAGTTGCAATCTCATAACAAGCTGTTCTGAGGTTCCACATCACCAATTGGTCAACCGTTCAATGATGATGAGTTGTAATCTCATAACAAGCCGTTCTGAGGTTCCACATCGCTGACTCGATCAACCGTTTGATGATAATGAGTTGTAATCTCATAACAAAATTTTATGAGGTTTCACATTGCCGAATCGATCAACCATTCGATGATAATCAGTTGCAATCTCATAACAAGCTATTCTAAGGTTCCACATCACTGAATCGGTCAAGCATTTGATGATAATCAGCTGCAATCTCATAACAAGTTGTTCTAAGGTTCCACATCACCGACTCGGTCAACCGTTCAATGATAATGAGTTGTAATCTCATGACAAGCCATTCTGAGGTTCCACATCACCGAATCGATCAACCGTTCAATGATAATGAGAGTTAATCCCACAACAAGCTATTTTAAGGTTTCACATTGCCGAATCGATTAACCGTTACATGATAATGAGTTGCAATCTCATAACAAGCTGTTATGATGTTCCACATCGCCAAATCGATCAACCATTCGATGATAATGAGTTGTAATCTAAAAACAAGCTGGTCTGAGGTTCCAAATTGCCAAATTGGTCAACCATTCGATGATAATTAGCTGCAATCTCAAAACAAGCTATTCTGAGGTTCCACATCGCCGAATCGGTCAACCGTTCGATGATAATGAGTTGTAATCTCATAACAAGCCGTTCTAAGGTTCCACATTGCCAAATCGATCAATCATTCGATGATAATGAGTTGTAATCTCATAACAAGCTATTCTGAGGTTCCACATTGCCGAATCGATCAACCGTTCGATGATAATAAGTTGCAATCTCATAAAAAGCTATTCTAAAGTTCTACATCACTGAATCGGTCAACCGTTTGATGATAATGAGCTGTAATCTCATAACAAGCCGTTCTGAGGTTCCACATCGCCGAATTGATCAACCGTTTGATGATAATGAGTTATAATCTCATAACAAGCTATTCTGAGGTTCCACATCGCCGAATCGATCAACCGTTTGATGATAATGAGTTGCAATCTCATAACAAGCTATTCTGGGGTTTCACATCACTGAATCAGTCAACCGTTTGATGATAATTAGCTGTAATCTCATAACAAGCTATTCTAAGGTTCAACATCACTGAATCGGTCAACCATTCGATGATTATGAGTTGTAATCTCATAACAAGATGTTTTCAGGTTCCACATCACCGAATCGATCAACCGTTCGATGATAATGACTTGTAATCTCACAAAAAGATTTTCTGAGGTTCCACATCGCCGAATTGATCAATCATTCGATGATAATGAGTTGCAATCTCATAACAAGCTGTTCTGAGGTTCCACATCACTGAATCGGTCAACCGTTCGATGATAATCAGCTGCAATCTCATAACAAGCTGTTCTGAGGTTCCACATTGCCGAATCGGTCAACCATTCGATGATAATGAGTTGTAATCTCATAACAAGCCATTCTGAGGTTCCACATTGCCGAATTGATCAACCGTTCGACGATAATGAGTTCTAATCCCATAACAAGCTATTCTGAGGTTCCACATTGCCGAATCGATCAATCATTTTATGATAATGAGTTGCAATCTCATAACAAGCTGTTCTGAGGTTCCACATCGCCGAATCAGTCAACCGTTTGATGATAATCAGCTGCAATCTGATAACAAGCTATTCTGAGGTTCCACGTTACCGAATCGGTCAACCGTTTGATGATAATGAGTTGTAATCTCATGACAAGCTATTCTGAGGTTTCACATCACTGAATCGATCAACCATTTGATGATAATGAGTTGCAATCTCATAACAAGCTGTTCTGAGGTTCCACATCACCGAAATGGTCAACCATTCAATGATAATCAGCTGCAATCTCATAACAAGCTATTCTAAGGTTCCACATCTCCGCATCGGTCAACCGTTCAAAGATAATGAGTTGTAATCTTATAACAAGCCATTCTGACATTCCACATCGCTGAATTGATCAACCGTTCAATGATAATGAGTTATAATCTCATAACAAGCTGTTCTAAGGTTCTACATCACCAAATTGATCAATCGTTCAATAATAATGAGTTGCAATCTCATAACAAGCTATTCTGAGGTTCTGCATCACTGAATCAGTCAATCATTTGATGATAATTAGCTGCAATCTCATAACAAGCTATTCTGAGGTTCCACATCGCTGAATCGGTCAACCGTTTGATGATAATGAGTTGTAATCTCATAACAAGCTATTCTAAGGCTCCACATTGCCGAATCGGTCAACCGTTCAATGATAATGAGTTGTAATCTCATAACAAGCCATTTTGAGGTTCCATATTGCCAAATCGATCAACCGTTCGATGATAATGAGTTGTAATCTCATAACAAGCTATTCTGAGGTTCTACATCGCCAAATCGGTCAACCGTTCTACGATAATGAGTTGTAATCTCATAACAAGCCATTCTAAGGTTCCACATTACTGAATTGATCAACCATTTAATGATAATAAGTTGTAATCTCATAACAAGCTATTCTGAGGTTCTACATCACCAAATTGATCAACCGTTCAATGATAATAAGTTGCAGTCTCATAACAAGCTATTTTGATGTTCTACATCGCTGAATCGGTCAACCGTTCGATGATAATGAGTTTTAATCTCATAACAAGCTATTCTGAGGTTCCACATTGCCGAATCGATCAACCATTCGATGATAATGAGTTATAATCTCATAACAAGCTGTTCTGAGGTTCCACATCACCGAATCGATCAAGCGTTCGATGATAATCAGCTGCAATCTCATAACAAGCTATTCTGAGGTTCCACATCGCCAAATCGGTCAACCGTTCGATGATAATGAGTTGTAATCTTATAACAAGCCATTCTGAGCTTCCATATTGCCGAATCGATCAACCGTTTAATGATAATGAGTTGTAATCTCATAACAAGCTATTCTAAGGTTCCACATCGCCGAATCAATCAACCGTTTGATTATTATGAGTTGCAATCTCACAATAAGCTATTCTGAGGTCCCACATTGCCGAATCGGTCAACTGTTTGATGATAATCAGCTGCAATCTCATAACAAGCTATTCTGAGGTTCCACATCACCGAATCGGTCAACTGTTCAATGATAATGAGTTGTAATCTCATAACAAGCCGTTCTGAGGTTCCACATCACTGAATCGATCAATCATTTGATGATAATGAGTTGTAATCTCATAACAAGTTGTTCTTAGGTTCCAAATCGCCAAATTGATCAACCGTTTGATGATAATGAGTTGCAATCTCATAACAAGCTGTTCTGAGGTTCCACATCGCCGAATCAATCAACCGTTTGATGATAATGAGTTGCATTCTCATAACAATCTATTCTGAGGTTCCACATCGCTGAATCGGTCAATCGTTCAATGATAATCAGCTGCAATGTCATAACAAGCTTTTTAGAGGTTCCACATCACTGAATCGGTCAAGCGTTCGATGATAATGAGTTGTAATCTCATAACAAGCCGTTCTGAGGTTCCACATTGCCAAATCAATCATCCGTTTGATGATAATGAGTTGTAATCTCATAAGAAGTTGTTCTCAGGTTCCACATCGCTGAATCGATCAACCGTTTGATGATAATAAGTTACAATCTCATAACAAGCTGTTCTGAGGTTCCACATCGCCAAATCGGTCAACCGTTCAATGATAATCAACTACAATCTCATAACAAGCCATTCTGAGGTTCCACATTGCCGAATCAGTCAACTGTTCGATGATAATGAGTTGTAATCTCATCACAAGCCATTCTAAGGTTCCACATTGCCAAATTGATCAACCATTCGATGATAATGAGTTGTAATCTCATAACAAGCTGTTCTGAGGTTCCACATCACTGAATCGATCAACCATTCGATGATAATGAGTTGCAATCTCATAACAAGCTATTTTGAGGTTCCACATTGCCAACTCAGTCAACCATTCAATGATAATCAGCTTTAATCTCATAACAAGCTGTTCTGAGATTCCACATCACCGAATCAGTCAACCTTTCAATTATAATGAGTTGTAATCTCATAACAAGTCATTCTGAGGTTCCACATTGCCGAATCGATCAACCGTTCGATGATAATAAGTTGTAATCTCCTAACAAGCTGTTCTAAGGTTCCACATTGCCAAATTGATCAACTGTTTGATGTTAATGAGTTGCAATCTCATAACAAGCTATTTTGGGGTTCCACATTACCGACTCGGTCAACCATTTGATGATAATCAGCTGCAATCTAACAAGCTATTCTAAGGTTCCACATCGCCGAATCGGTCAACCGTTTGATGATAATGAGTTGTAATCTCATAACAAGCCGTTCTAAGGTTCCACATTGCCGAATTGATCAACTCTTCGATGATAATGAGTTGTAATCTCATAACAAGTTGTTCTAAGGTTCCACATTGCCAAATCAATCAACCGTTCGATGACAATGAGTTACAATCTCATAATAAGCTATTCTGAGGTTCCACATCACCAAATTGGTCAACCGTTTGATGATAATCAGCTACTATCTCATAACAAGCTATTCTGAGGTTCCACATCGCCGAATCGGTCAACCGTTCAATGATAATGAGTTGTAGTCTCATAACAAGCCGTTCTGAGGTTCCACATCAGCGAATGGATCAACTGTTCGATGATAATGAGTTGTAATCTCATAACAACCTGTTCTAAGGTTCCACCTCGCCGAATCGGTCAACCATTTGATGATAATTAGCTACAATCTCATAACAAGTTACTCTGCGGTTCCACATCACCGAATCGATCAACCGTTCAATGATAATGAGTTGCAATCTCATAACAAGATATTCTGATGTTCCACATTGCCAAATCGGTCAACCGTTTGATGATAATTAGCTGTAATCTCATAACAAGCTATTATGAGGTTCCACATCGCCGAATCAGTCAACCGTTTGATGTTAATGAGTTGTAATCTCATAACAAGTCGTTCTGGGGTTCCACATCACCAAATCGATCAACCGTTCGATGATAATGAGTTATAATCTCATAACAAGCTATTTTGGGGTTCCACATCACCGAATCGATCAACCGTTCGATGATAATGAGTTGCAATCTTATAACAAGCTATTCTGAGGTTCCACATTGCTGAATCAGTCAACCGTTTGATGATAATTAGCTGTAATCTCATAACAAGCTATTCTGAGGTTCCACATCACTGAATCGATCAACCATTTGATTATAATGAGTTATAATCTCATAACAAGCCGTTCTGAGGTTCCACATCACCGAATCGATCAATTGTTCAATGATAATGAGTTGTAATCTCATAACAAGCTATTTTGAGGTTCCACATCGCCGAATTGATCAACCATTCGATGATAATGAGTTGCAATCTCATAACAAGCTGTTCCTAGGTTCCACATTGCCAAATCGGTCAATCGTTCGATGATAATCAGCTGCAATCTCATAACAAGCTATTCCGAGGTTCCACATCACCGAATCAGTCAACTGTTCGATGATAATGAGTTGTAATCTCATAACAAGCCATTCTGAGGTATCACATTG
This sequence comes from Thuja plicata, assembly GCA_018584345.1. Taxonomy (NCBI): domain Eukaryota; kingdom Viridiplantae; phylum Streptophyta; class Pinopsida; order Cupressales; family Cupressaceae; genus Thuja; species Thuja plicata. The sequence goes on from MU216240.1 coordinate 164,987, forward strand.
CCGAATCAATCAACCATTCGATGATAATTAGTTGTAATCTCATAACAAGCTGTTCTAAGGTTCCACATCACCGAATCGATCAACCATTCCATGATAATGAGTTGCAATCTCATAACAAGCTATTCTGAGGTTCGATATCGCCAAATTGGTCAATCATTCGATGATAATCAGCTGCAATCTCATAACAAGATGTTCTGAGGTTCCACATCACCGAATCAGTCAACCATTCAATGATAATGAGTTGTAATCTCATAATAAGCCATTCTGAGGTTCCACATCACAGAATTGATCAACCATTTGATGATAATGAGTTGTAATCTCATAACAAGCTGTTCTGAGGTTCCACATCACCGAATCGATCAACCATTTGATGATAATGAATTACAATCTCATAACAAGCTGTTCTGAGGTTCCACATTGCCGAATCGGTCAACTGTTTGATGATAATCAGCTACAATCTCATAACAAGCTGTTCTGAGGTTCCACATCACCGAATCGGTCAACCGTTTAATGATAATGAGTTGTAATCTCATAACAAGCCGTTCTGAGGTTCCACATCACCGAATCGATCAACTGTTCGATGATAATGAGTTGTAATCTCATAACAAGCTATTCTGAGGTTCCACATCGCCAAATTGATCAACCATTCAATTATAATGAGTTACAATCTCATAACAAGCTATTCTGAGGTTCTACATCATCGAATCGGTCAACCGTTCGATGATAATCAGCTGCAATCTCATAACAAGCTATTCTAAGGTTCCACATCGCCGAATCGGTCAACCGTTCAATGATAATGAGTTGTAATCTAATAACAAGCTATTCTGAGGTTCCACATCACTGAATCAATCAATGATTTGATGATAATGAGTTGTAATCTCATAACAAGTTGTTCTAAGGTTCCACATCGCCAAATTCATCAACCGTTTGATGATAATGAGTTGCAATCTCATAACAAGCTATTCTGAGGTTCCACATCGCCGAATCAATCAACCATTCGATGATAATGCGTTGCCATCTCATAACAAGCTATTCTGAGGTTCCACATCATCGAATCGGTCAACCGTTCGATGATAATCAGCAGCAATCTCATAACAAGCTATTTAGAGGTTCCACATTGCTGAATCGGTAAACCGTTCGATGATAATGAGTTGTAATCTCATAACAAGCCATTCTGAAGTTCTGCATTGCCGAATCGATCAACCATACAATGATAATGAGTTTTAATCTCATAACAAGCTGTTCTCAACTTCCACATCGCCGAATCAATCAATCATTCGATGATAATGAGTTGCAATCTCATAACAAGTTGTTCTGAGGTTCCACATCGCTGAATCGGTCAACCGTTTGATGATAATCAGCTGTAATCTCATAACAAGCTATTCTAAGGTTCCACATCGCCGAATCAGTCAACCATTCGATGATAATGAGTTGTAATCTCATAACAAGCTGTTCTGAGGTTCCACATTGCCAAATCGATCATCCATTCGATGATAATGTGTTGTAATCTCATAACAAGCTGTTCTGAGGTTCCACATCGACGAATTGATCAACCGTTCGATGATAATGAGTTGTAATCTCATAACAAGCTATTCTAAGGTTCCACATCACTCAATCAGTGAAAAGCTCAATGATAATGAGTTGTAATCTCGTAACAAGCCATTCTAAGGTTCCACATTTCCGAATTGATAAACCGTTTGATGATAATGAGTTATAATCTCATAACAAGCTATTTTGAGGTTCCACATTGCCAAATAAATCAACCATTCAATGATAATGAGTTGCAATCTTATAACAAGCTATTCTGAGCTTTCACATCGCCAAATCGGTCAACCGTTTGATGATAATTAGCTGCAATCTCATAAAAAGCTATTCTGAGGTTCCACATCACTGAATTGATCAACCGTTTGATGATAATGAGTTGTAATCTCATAACAAGCCATTCTGAGGTTCCACATCTTTAAATCAATCAACCGTTCGATGATAATGAGTTGTAATATCATAAAAAGCTATTCTGAGGTTCCACATCGCCGAATTGATCAACCGTTCGATGATAATGAGTTGCAATGTCATAACAAGCTATTTTGAGGTTCCACATCGCCGAATCAGTCAACCGTTCGATGATAATCAGCTGCAATCTCATAACAAGCTATTCTGAGGTTCCACATCACCGAATCGGTCAACCATTCGATGATAATGAGTTGTAATCTAATAATAAGCCATTCTAACATTCCACATCACCGAATCGATCAATCGTTCGATGATAATAAGTTGTAGTCTCATAACAAGCTGTTCTGAGGTTCCACATCACTGAATCGATCAACCATTTGATGATAATGAGTTGCAATCTCATAACAAGCTGTTCTGAGGTTCCACATTGCCGAATCGGTCAACCATTCGATGATAATCAGCTACAATCTCATAACAAGCTGTTCTGAGGTTCCACATCGCCAAATTTGTCAACCCTTTAATGATAATGAGTTGTAATCTCATAACAAGCCATTCTGAGGTTCCACATTGCCGAATCGATCAGCCGTTGGATGATAATGAGTTGTAATCTCATAACAAGCTGTTCTGAGGTTCCACATTGCCGAATCGATTAACCGTTCCATGATAATGAGTTGCGATCTCATAAAAAGCTATTCTGAGGTTCCACATCGCCAAATCAGTCAACCGTTCAATGATAATGAGTTGTAATCTCATAACAAGCCGTTCTCAGGTTCCACATCATCGAATCGATCAACCGTTTGATGATAATGAGTTGTAATCTCATAACAAGCTATTTTGAGGTTCCACATTACCGAATCGATCAATCGTTGGATGATAATGAGTTGCAATCTCATAACAAGCTATTCTGAGGTTCCACATCGCCGAATCGGTCAACCGTTTGATGATAATCAGCTATAATCTCATAATAAGCTATTCTGAGGTTGCACATCACTGAATTGGTCAACCGTTTGATGATAATGAGTTGTAATCTCATAACAAGCCGTTCTGAGGTTCCACATCATCAAATCGATCAACCGTTCGATGATAATGAGTTTTAATCACATAACAAGCTATTCTAATGTTCCACATTGCCGAATCGATCAACCATTTGATGATAATGAGTTGCAATCTCATAACAAGCTATTCTGAGGTTCCACATCACTGAATCAGTCAATCGTTCGATGATAATCAGCTGCAATCTCATAACAAGCTATTCTGAGGTTCCACATCACCAAATCGGTCAAACGTTCAATGATAATGAGTTGTAATCTCATAACAAGCCGTTCTGAGGTTCCACATCGCCGAATCAATCAACCGTTCAATGATAATGAGTTGTAATCTTATAACAAGCTATTCTGAGGTTCCACATCGCCAAATCGATCTACCATTTGATGATAATGAGTTGCAATCTCATAACAAGTTGTTTTGAGCTTACACATCGCCGAATTGGTCAATCGTTTGATGATAATCAGCTGCAATCTCATAACAAGCTGTTCTAAGGTTCCACATTGCCAAATCGGTCAACCAATTGATGATAATGAGTTGTAATCTCATAACAAGCCGTTCTAAGGTTCCACATCGCTGAATTAATCAATCGTTCAATGATAATGAGTTGTAATCTCATAACAAGATGTTCTAAGGTTCCACATCACCAAATCGATCAACCATTCGATGATAATGAGTTGCAATCTCATAACAAGCTATTCTGAGGTTCCACATCACCGAATCAGTCAACCATTTGATGATAATCAACTGCAATCTCATAACAAGGTGTTCTGAGGTTCCACATTGCCGAATCGGTCAACCATTCAATGATAGTGAGTTGTAATCTCATAACAAGCTGTTCTGAGGTTCCACATGGCCGAATCGATCAACCGTTTGGTGATAATGAGTTGTAATCTCATAACAAGCTATTCTGAGGTTCCACATCACCAAATCGACCAACCGTTTGATGATAATGAGTTTCAATCTCATAACAAGCTATTCTTAGGTTCCACATCGCCGAATCGGTCAACCGTTTGATGATAACCAACTGCAATCTCATAAAAGGCTATTCTAAGGTTCCACATCACCGAATCGGTCAACTGTTTAGTGATAATGAGTTGTAATCTCATAACAAGCCGTTCTGAGGTTCCACATTGATGAATCGATCAACCATTCGATGATAATGAGTTGTAATCTCATAACAAGCTGTTCTAAGGTTCCACATCACCGAATCGATCAATTGTTCGATGATAATGAGTTGCAATCTCATAACAAGCTATTCTGAGGTTCCACATCGTCGAATCGATAAACTATTCGATGATAATGAGTTGCAATCTTATAAAAAGCTATTCTGAGGTTCCACATTGCCAAATCGGTCAACCGTTTGATGATAATCTGCTACAATCTCATAATAAGCTGTTCTGAGGTTCCACATTGCTGAATCAGTCAACCGTTCGATGATAATGAGTTGTAATCTCATCATAAGCCATTCTGAGGTTCCACATTGCCAAATCGATCAACCGTTCGATAATAATGAGTTGTAATCTCATAACAAGCTGTTCTGAGGTTCCACATCGCTGAATTGATCAACCGTTCGATGATAATGAGTTGCAATCTCATAACAAGCTATTCTGAGGTTCCACATCGCTGAATCGGTCAACCGTTTGATGATAATGAGTTGTAATCTCATAACAAGCTATTCTGAGGTTCCACATTGCTGAATCGATCAATCGTTCGATGATAATGAGTTCTAATCTCATAACAAGCTATTCTAAGGTTCTACATCCCCGAATCGATCAACCGTTCGATGATAATCAACTACAATCTCATAACAAGCTATTCTGAGGTTCCACATCACTAAATCGATCAATCATTCGATGATAATGAGTTGTAATCTCATAACAAGCTATTTTGAGGTTCCACATTGCCGAATCAATCAACCGTTCAATGATAATAAGTTGTAATCTTATAACAAGCTATTCTGAGGTTCTACATCACCAAATTGATCAACCGTTCAATGATAATGAGTTCCAATCTCATAACAAGCTGTTCTGAGGTTCCACATCGCCAAATTAGTTAGTCGTTCGATGATAATGAGTTGTAATCTCATAACAAGCTATTCTGAGGTTCCACATTGCCGAATCGATCAACCATTTGATGATAATAAGTTATAATTTCATAATAAGCTATTGTGAGGTTCCACATCGCCGAATCGTTCAATCGTTCGATGATAATAAGTTGCAATCTCATAACAAGCTATTCTGAGGTTCCACATCACCAAATTGGTCAACCGTTCGATGATAATGAGTTGTAATCTCATAACAAGCCATTCTGAGGTTTCACATCACCGAATCGATCAACCATTCGATGATAATGAGTTGTAGTCTTATAACAAGCTATTCTGAGGTTCCACATCACCGAATCGATCAACCGTTCGATGATAATGAGTTGTAATCTCATAACAAGCTGTTCTGAGGTTCCACATTGCCGAATTGGTCAACCGTTCGATGATAATTAGCTACAATCTCATAACTAGTTGTTCTGAGGTTCCACATCGCCGAATCAGTCAACCTTTTGATGATAATGAGTTGTAATCTCATAACAAGCCATTCTGAGGTTCCACATTGCCAAATCAATCAATAGTTCGATGATAATGTGTTGTAATCTCATAACAAGCTATTCTGAGGTTCCACATTGCTGAATTGATCAACCGTTTGATGATAATGAGTTGCAATCTCATAACAAGCTGTTCTAAGGTTCCACATCACCGAAATAGTCAACCGTTCGATGATAATCAGCTGCAATCTCATAACAAGCTGTTCTAAGGTTCCACATTGCTGAATCGGTCAACCATTCGATGATAATGAGTTGTAATCTCATAACAAGCCATTCTGAGGTTCCACATTGCTGAATCGATCAACCATTCAATGATAATAAGTTGTAATCTCATAACAAGGTGTTCTGAGTTTCCACATCACCGAATCGATCAACCGTTCGATGATAATGAGTTGCAATCTCATAACAAGTTGTTCTGAGGTTCCACATCGCCGAATTGGTCAACCTTCAATGATAATTAGTTGCAATCTCATAATAAGCTATTCTGAGGTTCCACATCGCTGAATCGGTCAACCGTTCGATGATAATGAGTTTTAATCTCATAATAAGCCGTTCTGAGGTTCCACATGGCCGAATCGATCAACCATTTGATGATAATGAGTTGTAATCTCATAACAAGTTGTTCTGAGGTTCCACATCACTGAATCGATCAACCATTTGATGATAATGAGTTGCAATCTCATAACACGCTGTTTTGAGGTTCCACATCACCGAATCAGTCAACCATTTGATGATAATTAGTTGCAATCTCATAACAAGTTGTTCTGAGGTTCCATATTGCCGAATCGGTCAACCGTTCAATGATAATGAGTTGTAATCTCATAACAAGCCATTCTGAGGTTCCACATCACCGAATCGATCAACCGTTCGATGATAATGAGTTTTAATCTCATAACAAGTTGTTCTGAGGTTCCACATCACCTAATCAATCAACCGTTTGATGATAATGAGTTGCAATCTCATAACAAGCTATTCTAAGGTTCCACATCACCGAATCGGTCAACCATTCAATGATAATAAGTTGTAATCTCATAACAAGTTGTTCTAAGGTTCCACATTGCTGAATCGATCAATTGTTTGATGATAATGAGTTGAAATCTCATAACAAGCTGTTCTGAGGTTCCACATCATCGAATTGGTCAACCATTCGATGATAATCAGCTACAATCTCATAACAAGCCATTCTGAGGTTCCACATTGCCGAATCGAACAACCGTTTGATGGTAATGAGTTGTAATCTCATAACAAGCTATTCTAAGGTTCCTTATCACCGAATCGATCAACCGTTTGATGATAATGAGTTGTAATCTCATAACAACCTGTTCTGAGGTTCCACATCGCCAAATCAATCAAGCGTTTGATGATAATGAGTTGCAATCTCATAACAAGCTGTTCTGAGGTTCCACATTGCCGAATCGATCAACCATTCAATGATAATGAGTTGCAATCTCATAACAAGCTATTCTAAGGTTCCACATTGCTGAATCGGTCAACCATTCGATGATAATCAGTTGCAATCTCATAACAAGCTATTCTGAGGTTCCACATCGCCAAATCGGTCAACCATTTGATGATAATTTGTTGTAATCTCATAACAAGCCGTTCTGAGGTTCCACATTACTGAATCGATCAACCGTTCGATGATAATGAGTTGTAATCTCATAGCAAGTTTTTCTGACATTCCACATCATCGAATTGATCAACCGTTTGATGATAATGAGTTGCAATCTCATAACAAGCTGTTCTAAGGTTCCACATCGCTGAATCGGTCAACCGTTCAATGATAATGAGTTATAATCTCATAAAAAGCTGTTCTTAGGTTCCACATCGCCAAATCGATCAACCGTTCGATGATGATGAGTTGTAATCTCATAACAAGCTGTTCTGAGGTTCCACATTGCCGAATCAATTAACCATTCAATGATAATGAGTTACAATCTCATAACAAGCTGTTCTGAGGTTCCACATCGCCGAATCAGTAAACCGTTCAATGATAATCAGCTTTAATCTCATAAAAAGCTATTCTGAGGTTCCACATCGCCGAATTGGTCAACCGTTCGATGATAATGAGTTGTAATCTCATAACAAGCCGTTCTAAGGTTCCACATTGCTGAATCGATCAACCGTTAAATGATAATGAGTTGTAATCTCATAACAAGCTATTCTGAGGTTCCACATCACCGAATTGATCAACTGTTTAATGATAATGACTTGCAATCTCATAACAAGCAGTTCTAAGGTTCCACATCGCTGAATTGGTAAACCGTTTAATGATAATCAGCTGCAATCTCATAACAAGCTGTTCTGAGGTTCCACATCGCCAAATTGGTCAACCGTTCGATAATAATGAGTTATAATCTCATAACAAGCCATTCTGAGGTTCCACATTGCTGAATCGATCAACCGTTCGATGATAATGAGTTGTAATCTCATAACAAGCTATTCTGAGGTTCCACATCGCCGAATTGATCAACCATTCGATGATAATGAGTTGTAATCACATTACAAGCTGTTGTGAGGTTCTACATCACTGAATCGGTCAAACATTTGATGATAATCAGCTGCAATATCATAACAAGGTATTCTGAGGTTCCACATCGCTGAATCGGTCAACCATTTGATGATAATGAGTTGTAATCTCATAACAAGCTATTCGGAGGTTCCACATCACCGAATCGATCAACCGTTCGATGATAATGAGTTGCAATCTTATAACAAGTTGTTTTGAGGTTCCACATTGCTGAATCGGTCAACCATTCGATGATAATCAGCTACAATCTCATAACAAGCTATTCTAAGCTTTCACATCACCGAATCGGTCAACCGTTCAATGATAATGAGTTGTAATCTCATAATAAGCCGTTCTGAGGTTCCACATCGCCGAATCAATCAATCGTTCAATGATAATGAGTTGTAATCTCATAACAAGCTGTTCTGAGGTTCCACATCGCCGAATGCATCAACCATTCGATGATAATGAGTTGCAATCACATAAAAAGCTATTCTGAGGTTCAACATTGGTGAATCAGTCAACCATTTGATGACAATCAGCTACAATCTCATAACAAGGTGTTCTGAGGTTCCACATCACTGAATTGATCAATCGTTCGATGATAATGAGTTGTAATCTCATAACAAGCTATTCTAAGGTTCCACATCACTAAATCGATCAACCGTTCGATGATAATGAGTTACAATCTCATAACAAGGTGTTCTGAGGTTCCACATCACTGAATCAGTCAACCGTTCAATGATAATGAGTTGTAATCACATAACAAGTTGTTCTGAGGTTCCACATCGCCGAATCAATCAACCGTTTGATGATAATGAGTTGTAATCTCATAACAAGCTATTCTGAGGTTCCACATTGCCGAATCGATCAACCATTTGATGATAATGAGTTGCAATCTAATAACAAGTTGTTCTGAGGTTGCACATCGCCAAATTGGTCAACCATTTAATGAGAATCAGCTACAATCTCATAACAAGCTATTCTAAGGTTCCACATTGCTGAATCGGTCAACCGTTTAATGATAATGAGTTGTAATCTCATAACAAGCCATTATGAGGTTCTACATTGCCAAATCGATCAACCGTTCGATGATAATGAGTTGTAATCTCATAATAAGCTATTCTGAGGTTCCACATCGCCGAATCAATCAATCGTTCGATGATAATGAGTTGCAATCCCATAACAAGCTATTCTGAGGTTCCACATCACCGAATCGATAAACCGTTTGATGATAATGACATGCAATCTCATAACAAGCTATTCTAAGGTTCCACATTGCAGAATCAGTTAATCGTTCGATGATAATCAGCTGCAATCTCATAACAAGCTGTTCTGAGGTTCCACATCACCGAATCGGTCAATCGTTCAATTATAATGAGTTTTAATCTTATAACAAGCCATTATGAGGTTCCACATTGCCAAATCAATCAACCGTTTGATGATAATGAGTTGTAGTCTCATAACAAGCTATCCTGAGGTTCCACATCGCCGAATCAATCAACCGTTCGATGATAATGATTTGCAATCTCATAACAAGCTGTTCTGAGGTTCCACATCACGGAATCGGTCAATCATTCGATGATAATCAGATGCAATCTCATAACAAGCAGTTCTGAGGTTCCACATTGCTAAATCAGTCAACCGTTCGATGATAATGAGTTGTAATCTCATAACAAGCTGTTCTGAGGTTCCACATCACCGAATTGATCAACCATTCAATGATAATCAGCTGTAATCTCATAACAAGCTATTCTGAGGTTCCACATCACCGAATCGATTAACCGTTTGATGATAATGAGTTGCAATCTCATAACAAGCTATTTTGACATTCCACATCGCCGAATCGGTCAACTATTTAATGATAATGAGTTGTAATCTCATAACAAGCCATTCTGAGGTTTCACATCATTGAATCGATCTACCCTTCGATGATAATGAGTAGTAATCTCATAATAAGTTGTTCTAAGGTTCCACATCACCAAATCGATCAACCGTTCAATGATAATGAGTTGCAATCTCATAACAAGTTATTCTGAGGTTTCACATCACTAAATCGGTCAACCGTTCAATGATAATTAGCTACAATCTCATAACAAGCTATTCTGAGGTTCCACATCGCCGAATCAGTCATTTGTTTGATAATAATGAGTTGTAATCTCATAACAAGCCATTCTGAGGTTCCACATCATTGAATCTATCAACCGTTCGATGATAATGAGTTGTAATCTCATAACAAGCTATTTTGAGGTTTCACATTGCTGAATTGATCAACCATTCGATGATAATGAGTTGCAATCTCATAACAAGTTTTTCTGAGGTTCCACATCACCGAACTGGTCAACTGTTCAGTGATAATTAGCTGCAATCTCATAACAAGCTATTCTGAGGTTCCACATCACCAAATCAGTCAACCGTTCGATGATAATGAGTTGTAATCTCATAACAAGCTATTCTAAGGTTCCACATCGTCGAATCGATCAACCGTTTGATGATAATGAGTTGTAATCTTATAACAAGCTGTTCTAAGGTTCCACATTGCCGAATCGATCAACCATTTGATTATAATGAGTTGCAATCTCATACCAAGCTGTTCTGAGGTTCCACATCACCGAATCAGTCAACCATTCGATGATAATTAGCTGCAATCTCATAACAAGCTATTCTGAGGTTCCACATCGCTGAATCGGTCAACCGTTCAATGATAATGAGTTGTAATCTCATAACAAGCTCTTTTGAGGTTCCACATCACCGAATTCATCAACCGTTCGATGATAATGAGTTGTAATCTCATAACAAGCTGTTATGAGGTTCCACATTGCCGAATCGATCAACCATTTGATGATAATGAGTTGCAATCTCATAACAAGCTATTCTGAGGTTCCACATCGCCGAATCGGTCAATCGTTCGATGATAATCAGCTGCAATCTCATAACAAGCTATTTTGAGGTTTCAAATTGCCGAATCGGTCAACTGTTCAACAATAATCAGCTGCAATCTCATAACAAGCTGTTCTGAGGTTCCACATCGCCAAATCGGTCAACCGTTTGATGATAATGAGTTGTAATCTCATAACAAGCCATTCTAAGGTTCCACATTGCTGAATCGATCAATCGTTTGATGATAATGAGTTGTAATCTCATAACAAGCTGTTCTGAGGTTCCACATCACCAAATCAATCAACCGTTTGATGATAATGAGTTGCAATCTCATAAAAAGCTATTCTAAGGTTCCACATTGCTGAATTGATCAACCGTTTGATGATAATGAGTTGCAATCTCATAACAAGTTGTTCTGAGGTTCCACATCACCGAATTGGTAAACCATTCGATGATAATCAGCTACAATCTTATAACAGGCTGTTCTGAGGTTCCACATCACCGAATCGGTCAACCATTCAATGATAATTAGTTGTAATCTCATAACAAGCCATTTTGAGGTTCCACATTGCTGAATCGATCAACCGTTCGATGATAATGAGTTGTAATCTCATAACAAGCTATTCTGAGGTTCCACATCGCCGAATCGATCAACCGTTCGATGATCATGAGTTGCAATCTCATAAAAAGCTATTCTGAGGTTCTACATCACCAAATTGGTCAACCGTTTGATGATAATCAGCTACAATCTCATAACAAGTTGTTCTGAGGTTCCACATCACCGAATAAGTCAACCGTTCAATGATAATGAGTTGTAATCTCATAATAAGCTATTCTGAGGTTCGACATCACTGAATCGATCAACTGTTCAATGATAATAAGTTGTAATCTCATAAAAAGCTATTCTGAGGTCCACATTGCTGAATTGATCAACCGTTTGATGATAATGAGTTGCAATCTCATAACAAGCTATTCTGAGGTTCCACATTGCCGAATCGGTCAATCATTCGATGATAATCAGCTGTAATCTGATAACAAGCTATATCGGTCAATCATTCGATGATAATCAGCTGTAATCTGATAACAAGCTATTCTGAGGTTTCACATTATCGAATCGATCAACTGTTCAATGATAATGAGTTGTAATCTCATAACAAGCTATTCTGAGGTTCCACATCGCTGAATCAATCAATCATTTGATGATAATCAGCTACAATCTCATAACAAGCTATTCTGAGGTTCCACATCACTGAATCGGTCAACCATTTGATGATAATGAGTTGTAATCTCATAACAAGCCATTTTGAGGTTCCCTATCATCGAATCGATCAACCGTTCGATGATAATGAGTTGTAATCTCATAACAAGCTATTCTTAGGTTCCACATCGCCGAATCGATCAATTGTTGGATGATAATGAGTCGCAATCTCATAACAAGCTGTTCTGAGGTTCCACATCACCGAATCAGTCAACCATTCGATGATAATTAGCTGCAATCTCATAACAAGGTTTTTTGAGGTTCCACATTGCCGAATCAATCAACTGCTCAATGATAATAAGTTGTAATCTCATAACAAGCTGTTCTGAGGTTCCACATCACCGAATCGATCAACCATTCGATGATAATGAGTTGTAATCTCATAACAAGCTTTTCTGATGTTCCACATCGCCAAATCGATCAATCATTTGATGATAATGAGTTGCAATCTCATAACAAGATGTTCTAAGGTTCCACATCACCAAATCGGTCAACCATTCAATGATAATCAGCTGCGATCTCATAACAAGCTATTCTAAGGTTCCACATCGCTGAATCGGTCAACCGTTCCATGATAATGAGTTGTAATCTCATAACAAGCCGTTCTGAGGTTCCACATCACCGAATCGATCAACAGTTCAATGATAATGAGTTGTAATCTCATAAAAAGTTTTTCTGAGGTTCCACATCGCTGAATCGATCAACCATTCGATGATAATGAGTTGCAATCTCATAACAAGTTATTCTGAGGTTCCACATCGCCGAATCGATCAATCGTTCGATGATAATGAGTTGCAATCTCATAATAAGCTATTCTGAGGTTCCACATCACCAAATAAGTAAACCATTCAATGATAATCGGCTGTAATCTCATAACAAGGTGATCTAAGGTTCCACATCACTGAATCAGTCAACCGTTCAATGATAATGAGTTGTAATCTCATAACAACCCATTCTGAGGTTCCACATTGCTGAATCGATCAACCATTCGATGATAATGAGTTGTAATCTCATAACAACCTGTTCTGAGGTTCCACATCACTGAATCGATCAATCGTTCGATGATAATGAGTTGCAATCTCATAACAAGCTGTTCTAAGGTTCCACATCGCTGAATCGGTCAACCATTCAGTGATAATCAGCTGCAATCTCATAACAAGCTATTCTGAGGTTGCACATCACCGAATCAGTCAACTGTTCAATGATAATGAGTTGTAATCTCATAAAAAGCCATTCTAAGGTTCCACATCACTGAATGAATCAATCATTCGATGATAATGAGTTGTAATCTCATAACAAGCTATTCTGAGGTTCCACATTGCCGAATTGATCAACCGTTCAATATTAATGAGTTGCAATCTCATAACAAGCTGTTCTGAGGTTCCACATCGCTGAATCGGTCAACCATTTGATAATAATTAGCTGTAATCTCATAACAAGCTATTCTGAGGTTCCACATCGCTGAATCAATCAACCGTTCGATGATAATGAGTTGTAATCTCATAACAAGCCATTATGAGGTTCCACATCACCAAATCGATCAACCATTCGATGATAATGAGTTGTAATCTCATAACAAGGTGTTCTAAGGTTCCACATCACCAAATTAGTCAACCATTCAATGATAATCAACTGCAATCTCATAACAAGCTATTTTGAGGTTCTACATCACTGAATCGGTCAACCGTTCAATGATAATGAGTTTTAATCTCATAACAAGCCGTTCTGAGGTTCCACATCGCCGAATCGATCAACCGTTCAATGATAATGAGTTGTAATCTCATAACAAGCTGTTCTGAGGTTCCACATTGCCGAATCGATTAACCATTCGATGATAATGAGTTGCAATCTCATAACATGCTATTCTGAGGTTCCACATTGTTGAATCGGTCAACCATTCGATGATAATTAGCTGCAATCTCATAACAAGCTATTCTAAGGTTCCACATCGCTGAATCAGTCAATTGTTTGATGATAATTAGCTACAATCTCATAACAAGCTATTTTGAGGTTCCACATTGCCGAATCGATCAACCATTCAATGATAATGAGTTGCAATCTCATAACATGTTGTTTCGAGCTTCCACATTGCTGAATTGATCAACCATTCAATGATAATGAGTTGCAATCTCATAACAAGCTGTTCTGATGTTCCACATCGCTGAATCGGTCAACCGTTCAATGATAATGAGTTGTAATCTCATAACAAGCCATTCTGAGGTTCCACGTTGCTGAATCGATGAACCGTTCGATGATAATGAGTTGTAATGTCATAATAAGCTGTTCTGAGGTTCCACAATGCCGAATCAATCAACTGTTCGATGATAATGAGTTGTAATCTCATAACAAGCTGTTCTGAGGTTCCACATTGCCAAATTGATCAACTGTTCGATGATAATGACTTGCAATCTCATTACAAGCTGTTTTGAGGTTCCAAATCACTGAATCGGTCAACAATTCAATGATAATCAGCTGCAATCTCATAACAAGCTGTTCTAAGGTTCCACATCACTGAATCGGTCAACCGTTCAATGATAATGAGTTGTAATCTCATAACAAGCCATTCTGAGGTTCCACATTGCTGAATCGATCAACCGTTCAATGATAATGAGTTGTAATCTCATAACAAGCTATTTTGAGGTTCCACATAAGCGAATCAATCAACCGTTCAATAATAATGAGTTGCAATCTCATAACAAGCTATTCTGAGGTTCCACATCGCCGAATCGGTCAACCGTTTGATGATAATCAGCTGCAATCTCATAACAAGCTGTTCTGAGGTTCCACATCACCGAATCGGTCAACCGTTTGATGATAATGAGTTGTAATCTGATAACAAGATGTTGTGAGGTTCCACATCGCTGAATCAATCACCCATTCAATGATAATGAGTTGTAATCTCATAACAAGCTGTTCTGAGGTTCCACATCACCGAATCGATCAACTGTTTGATGATAATGAGTTGCAATCTCATAACAAGCTATTCTGAGGTTCCACATAGCTAAATTGGTCAACCATTCGATGATAATCAGCTGCAATCACATAAAAATCCATTCTGAGGTTCCACATCACCGAATTGGTCAACCATTTAATGATAATGAGTTGTAATCTCATAACAAGCTGTTCTGAGGTTCCACATCATCGAATCGATCAACCGTTCAATGATAATGAGTTGTAATCTCATAACAAGCTATTCTGAGGTTCCACATTGCCAAATTAATCAACCGTTTGATGATAATGAGTTGCAATCTCATAACAAGGTATTCTGAGGTTCCACATCGCCAAATCAGTCAACCGTTCGATGATAATCATCTAAAATCTCATAAAAAGCTATTCTGAGGTTCCCCATCGCTGAATCGGTCAACCATTCAATGATAATGAGTTATAATCTCATAACAAGCCGTTCTGAGGTTCCACATTGCCAAATCGATCAACCGTTCGATGATAATGAGTTGCAATCTCATAACAAGTTGTTCTAAGGTTCCACATCGCCGAATCGGTCAACCATTCGATGATAATCAACTGCGATCTCATAACAAGCTACTCTAAGGTTCCACATCACTGAATCGGTCAATTGTTCTATGATAATGAGTTGTAATCTCATAACAAGCCATTCTGAGGTTCCACATCACTGAATCGATCAACCGTTCAATGATAATGAGTTGTAATCTCATAACAAGCTGTTCTGAGGTTCCACATCGCTGAATCGATCAACCATTCGATGATAATGAGTTGCAATCTCATAACAAGCTATTCTGATGTTCCACATTGCCGAATCAATCAATTGTTTGATGATAATGAGTTGCAATCTCATAACTGTAAGGAAACTCAGGTGCGGAAACAGCTTCCTACGCTAATCTCTATAGGAAAGTATTGTGCAAATTCTTTTAAATCCTTACAATTTCAGATTCGTTAACTACTTTAACAAAGATATTGCAAC
>MU216240.1:182617-192878 GCA_018584345.1 Thuja plicata
GATGATAATGAGTTGTAATCTCATAACAAGCTATTCTGAGGTTCCACATTGCCGAATCAATCAACCATTCAATGATAATGAGTTGCAATCTCATGACATGCTGTTGTGAGGTTCCACATTGCTGAATTAGTCAACCATTCGATGATAATTAGCTGCAATCTCATAACAAGTTGTTCTGATGTTCCACATCGCGGAATCGGTCAACCGTTCAATGATAATGAGTTGTAATCTCATAACAAGCCATTCTGAGGTTCCACATCGCTGAATCGATCAATCATTCGATGATAATGATTTGTCATCTCATAATAAGCTATTTTGAGGATCCACAACGCTGAATCGATCAACCATTCGATGATAATGAGTTGCAATCTCATAACAAGCTGTTCTAAGATTCCACAACGCCGAATCGGTCAACTATTCAATGATAATTAGCTGCAATCTCATAACAAGTTTTTCTGAGGTTCCACATCACCATATCGGTCATTCGTTTGATGATAATGAGTTGTAGTCTCATAACAAGCCATTCTGAGGTTCCACATCGCCGAATCGATCAACTGTTCGATGATAATGAGTTGTAATCTCATAACAAGCTGTTCTGAGGTTTCACATCACCAAATTGATCAACTGTTCGATGATAATGAGTTCTAATCTCATAACAAGCTATTCTAAGGTTCCACATCGTTGAATCGGTCAACCGTTTAATGATAATCAGCTGTAATCTCATAACAAGCTGTTTTGAGGTTCCACATCACTGAATCAGTCAACCGTTCGATGATAATGAGTTGTAATCTCATAACAAGCCGTTCTGAGGTTCCACATTGTCGAATCGGTCAACCGTTCGACGATAATGAGTTGTAATCTCATAACAAGCTATTTTGAGGTTCCACATCAACGAATCGATCAACCGTTCAAAAATAATGAGTTGCAATCTCATAACAAGCTGTTCTGAGGTTCCACATCGCCGAATCGGTCAACCGTTCGATGATAATCAGCTGCAATCTCATAACAAGCTATTCTGAGGTTCCACATCACCGAATTGCTCAACCGTTTGATGATAATGAGTTGTAATCACATAACAAGTTGTTCTGAGGTTCCACATCGCTGAATCAATCAACCATTCGATGATAATGAGTTGTAATCTCATAACAAGCTGTTCTGAGGTTCCACATCACCGAATCGATCAACCGTTTGATGATAATGAGTTGCAATCTCATAATAAGATATTTTGATGTTCCACATCGCTGAATAGGTCAACCATTCGATGATAATCAGCTGTAATCTCATAACAAGTTATTCTGAGGTTCCACATCACCGAATCGGTCAACTATTTAATGATAATGAGTTGTAATCTCATAACAAGCTGTTCCGAGGTTCCACATCGTCGAATCGATCAACTGTTTGATGATAATGAGTTATAATCTCATAACAAGCTATTCTGAGGTTCCACATTGCCAAATCAATCAACTGTTCAATGATAATGATTTGCAATCTCATAACAAGCTATTCTGAGGTTCCACATCGCTGAATCGGTCAACCGTTTGATGATAATCAGTTGTAATCTCATAAAAAGCTATTCTGAGGTTCCACATTGCCGAATCGGTCAACCATTCAATGATAATGAGTTACAATCTAATAACAAGCCCTTCTGAGGTTTCACATTGCCGAATCGATCAACCGTTCGATAATAATGAGTTGTAATCTAATAACAAGCTGTTATGAGGTTCCACATCACTGAATCAATCAACCATTCGATGATAATGAGTTACAATCTCATAACAAGCTATTCTGAGGTTCCACATCACCGAATCGATCAACCGTTTGATGATAGTAGGTTGCAATCTCATAACAAGCTATTCTGAGGTTCCACATCGCTGAATTGGTCAACCGTTCGATGTTAATCAGCTACAATATCATAACAAGTTGTTCTGAGGTTTCACATTGATGAATCGATCAACCGTTCAATGATAATGAGTTGCAATCTCATAACAAGCTATTCTAAGGTTCCACATCCCCGAATCGGTCAACCATTCAATGATAATGAGTTGTAATCTCATAACAAGCCGTTCTGAGGTTCCACATTGCCGAATTGATCAACCATTCGATGATAATGAGTTTTAATCTCATAACAAGCTGTTCTAAGGTTCCACATTGCAGAATCGATCAACCGTTTGATGATAATGAGTTACAATTTCATAACAAGCTATTCTGAGGTTCCACATCGCTAAATCGGTAAACCGTTCGATGATAATCAGCTGCAATCTCGTAACAAGCTATTCTGAGGTTCCATATTGCCGAATCGGTAAACCATTCGATGATAATCAGCTGCAATCTCATAACAAGCTCTTCTGAGGTTCCACATTGCTGAATCGGTGAACCGTTTGATGATAATGAGTTGTAATCTCATAACAAGCTATTCTGAGGTTCCACATCACCGAATCAGTCAACCGTATAATGATAATTAGCTGCAATCTCACAATAAGCTATTCCGAGGTTCCACATCACCGAATCGGTCAACCATTCGATGATAATGAGTTGTAATCTCATAACAAGCTATTCTAAGGTTCCACATGACCGAATCAATCAAACATTCAATGATAATGAGTTGTAATCTCATAGCAAGATATTCTGAGGTTCCACATCGCCGAATTGATCAACTGTTCGATGATAATGAGTTGCAATTTCATAACAAGCTGTTCTAAGGTTTTGCATTGCAGAATCGGTCAACCATTCGATGATAATCAGCTGCAATCTCATAAAAAGCTTTTCTGAGGTTCCACATCGCCGAATTGGTCAATCATTCAATGATAATGAGTTGTAATCTCATAACAAGCTGTTCTAAGGTTCCACATTGCCGAATCAATCAATCTTTCAATGATAATGAGTTGTAATCTCACAAAAGCTATTTTGAGGTTCCACATTGCCGAATCGATCAACCGTTCAATGATAATGAGTTGCAATCTCACAACAAGTTGTTATGAGGTTCCACATCACTGAATCAGTCAACCGTTTGATGATAATCAGTTGCAGTCTCATAACAAGCTGTTCTGAGGTTCCACATCGTCGAATCGGTCAACCATTCGATGATAATGAGTTGTAATCTCATAACAATCCATTCTGAGGTTCAACATCGCTGAATCAATCAACCGTTCAATGATAATGAGTTGTAATCTCATAACAAGTTGTTCTGAGGTTCCACATCGCTGAATCGATCAACCGTTCGATGATAATCAGTTGCAATCTCATAACAAGCTATTCTGAGTTTCCACATCACTGAGTCAGTCAACCATTTGATGATAATCAGCTACAATCTCATAACAAGGTGTTCTGAGGTTCCACATCACCCAATCGGTCAACCGTTCAATGATAATGAGTTGTAATCTCATAACAACCTATTCTGAGGTTCCACATCACCGAATCGATCAACCGTGTGATGATAATGAGTTATAATCTCATAACAAGATGTTTTGAGGTTCCACCTTACCGAATCAATCAATCATTCGATGATAATGAGTTGCAATCTCATAACAAGCTATTCTGAGGTTCCACATCGCCGAATCGGTCAATCATTTGATGATAATCAGCTGCAATCTTATAACAAGCTATTCTAAGGTTCCACATTGCCGAATCGGTCAACCGTTCCATTATAATGAGTTGTAATCTCATAACAAGCCGTTCTGAGGTTCCACATCACCGAATCGATCAACCATTCAATGATAATAAGTCTTATTCTCATAACAAGCTGTTCTGAGGTTCCACATCACCGAAGCGATCAACCGTTTGATGATAATGAGTTTCAATCTGATAACAAGCTGTTCTGAGGTTCCACATCACCGAATCAATCAACTGTTTGATGATAATGAGTTGCAATCTCATAACAAGCTATTCTGAGGTTCCACATCGCCGAATCTATCAACCGTTGGATGATAATCATCTGGAATCTCATAACAAGTTGTTCTGACGTTCCACATCACCGAATTGGTCAACCGTTCGATGATAATGAGTTGTAATCTCATAACAAGCCTTTATGAGGTTCCACATCGCTAAATCAATCAACCGTTCGATGATAATAAGTTTTAATCTCATAACAAGTTGTTCTTAGGTTCCACATCAGCAAATCAATCAACCATTTGATGATAGTGAGTTGTATTCTCATACCAAGCTGTTCTGAGGTTCCACATCACCGAATTTGTCAACCATTCGATGATAATCTGCTACAATCTCATAACAAACTATTCTGAGGTTCCACATCGCCAAATCGGTCAACCGTTCCATGATAATGAGTTGTAATCTTATAACAAGCCGTTCTGAGGTTCCACATCACCGAATCGATCAACCGTTCGATGATAATAAGTTGTATTCTCATAACAAGCTGTTCTTAGGTTCCACATCGCCAAATTGATCAACTGTTCGATGATAATGAGTTGCAATCTCATAACAAGCTATTTTGAGGTTCCAAATCACCGAATCGGTCAATCATTTGATGATAATCAGCTGCAATCTCATAACAAGCTATTCTCAGGTTCCACATCGCCGAATCGGTCAACCGTTCCATGATAATGAGTTGTAATCTCATAACAAGCCATTCTGAGGTTCCACATCACTGAATCGATCAACCATTCTATGATAATAAGTTGTATTCTCATAACAAGCTGTTCTAAGGTTCCACATCACCGAAGCAATCAACCGTTCAATGATAATGAATTGCAATCTCATAACAAGCTGTTATGAGGTTTCACATCGCTGAATTGATCAACCGTTCAATGATAATGAGTTGCAATCTCATAACAAGCTATTTTGAGGTTCCACATCGCCAAATCGGTCAACCCTTCGATGATAATGAGTTGTAATCTCATAACAAGCCATTCTGAGGTTCCACATCACTGAATCAATCAACCGTTCGATGATAATGAGTTGTAATCTCATAACAAGTTGTTCTGAGGTTCCACATCAGCAAATCAATCAACCATTTGATGATAATGAGTTGCATTCTCATAACAAGCTGTTCTTAGGTTCCACATCGCCGAATCGGTCAACCATTCGATGATAATCAGCTACAATCTCATAAAAAACTATTTTGAGGTTCCACATTGCTGAATCGGTCAACCATTCAATGATAATGAGTTGTAATCTCATAACAAGCCGTTTTGAGGTTCCACATCGCCGAATCGATCAACTGTTAGATGATAATCTATTGTAATCTCATAACAAGTTGTTTTGAGGTTCCACATTGCCGAATCGATCAACCGTTCGAAGATAATGAGTTGGAATCTCATAACATGTTGTTCTGAGGTTGCACATTGCTGAATTGGTCAACCATTGGATGATAATCAGCTGCAATCTCATAAAAAGTTGTTCTGAGGTTCCACATCACCGAATCGGTCAACCGTTCAATGATAATAAGTTGTAATCTCATAACAAGCCATTCTGAGGTTCCACATCGCCGAATCGATAAACCATTCGATGATAATAAGTTGTAATCCCATAACAAGCTGTTCTAAGGTTCCACATTGCCAAATCGATCAACCGTTCAATGATAATGAGTTGCAATCTCATAACAAGCTATTCTAAGGTTCCACATTGCCGAATCGGTCAACCATTCAATGATAATTAGCTGCAATCTCATAACAAGCTATTCTAAGGTTCAACATCACTGAATCAATCAACCGTTTGATGACAATGAGTTGCAATCTCATAACAAGCTACTCTAATGTTCCACATCGGTGAATCAATCAACCATTCGATGATAATGAGTTGTAATCTCATAACAAGCTGTTCTGAGGTTCCACATCACCGAATCGATCAAACGTTCAATGATAATGAGTTGCAATCTCATAACAAGCTGTTCTGAAGTTCCACATTGTCGAATTGGTCAATTGTTCAATGATAATTAGCTGCAATCTCATAACAAGCTGTTCTAAGGTTCCACATCGCTGAATCGGTCATTCGTTCGATGATAATGAGTTGTAATCTCATAACAAGCCATTCTGAGGTTCCACATTGCCGAATCGATCAATCGTTCGATGATAATGAGTTGTAATCTCATAACAAGCTGTTCTGAGGTTCCACATTACTGAATTGATCAACCATTCGATGATAATGAGTTGTAATCTCATAACAAACTATTCTGAGGTTCCACATCGCCGAATCAGTCAACCATTCGATGATAATGAGTTGTAATCTCATAACAAGCCATTCTGAGGTTCCACATTGCGGAATCAATCAACCATTTGATGATAATGAGTTGTAATCTCATAACAAGATTTTTTGAGGTTCCACATCAGTGAATCAATCAACCATTCAATGATAGTGAGTTGCAATCTCATAACAAGCTATTCTGAGGTTCCACATTGCTGAATCGGTCAACCGTTCGATGATAATCAACTACAATCTCATAACAAGCTGTTCTGAGGTTCCACATCACCGAATCGGTCAACCGTTCGATGATAATGAGTTGTAATCTCATAACAAGCTATTTTGAGGTTCCACATCACCGAATCGATCAACCGTTTAATGATAATGAGTTGTTATCTCATAACAAGCTATTCTAAGGTTTGACATCGCCGAATCAATCAACTGTTTGATGATAATGAGTTATAATCTCATAACAAGCTATTTTGAGGTTCCACATCACTGAATGGGTCAACCATTTGATGATAATCAGCTGCAATCTCATAACAAGCTATTTTGAGGGTCTACATCACTGAATCGGTCAACTGTTTAATGATAATGACTTGTAATCTCATAACAAGCTATTCTGAGGTTCCACATCACCGAATCGATCAACCGTTTGATGATAATGAGTTGTAATCTCATAACAAGCTATTCTGAGGTTCCACATTGCCGAATTGATCAACCGTTCGATGATAATGAGTTGCAATTTCATAACAAGTTGTTCTAAGGTTTCACATCACCAAATCGGTCAACCGTTCGATGATAATCAGCTGCAATCTCCTAACAAGATATTCTGAGGTTCCATATTTCTGAATCAGTCAAGCGTTCAATGATAATGAGTTATAATATCATAACAAGCCATTCTAAGGTTCTACATCACCGAATTGATCAATCATTTGATGATAATAAGTTGTAATCTCATAACAAGCTATTCTGAGGTTCCACATCACCGAATCAATCAACTGTTTGATGATAATGAGTTGCAATCTCATAACAAGCTGTTCTGAGGTTCCACATCACCGAGTCGATCAACCATTCGATGATAATGAGTTACAATCTAATAACAAGCTATTCTAAGGTTCCACATCGCTGAATCGGTCAACTGTTTGATGATAATTAGCTGCAATCTCATACAAGGTATTCTGAGGTTCCACATCGCCGAATTAGTCAACCATTCGATGATAATGAGTTGTAATCTCATAACAAGCCATTCTAAGGTTCCACATTGCTAAATCGATCAACCGTTTGATGATAATGAGTTGTAATCTCATAACAATATGTTCTGAGGTTCCACATTGCCGAATCAATCAACTGTTCGATGATAATGAGTTGTAATCTAATAACAAGCTGTTCTGAAGTTTCACATCACCGAATTGATCAATCATTTGATGATAATGAGTTGCAATGTCATAACAAGCTATTCTAAGGATCCACATCACCGAATCGGTAAACTATTTGATGATAATCAGCTACAATCTCATAACAAGCTGTTCTGAGGTTCCACATTGGCGAATCGGTCAACCGTTTGATGATAATGAGTTGTAATCTCATAACAAGCCATTCTTAGGTTCCACATTGCCGAATCGATCAACCATTCGATGATAATGAGTTGTAATCTCATAACAAGCTATTCTAAGGTTCCACATCGCCGAATCAATCAACCGTTTGATGATAATGAGTTGCAATCTCATAACAAGTTGTTCTGAGGTTCCACATCATCAAATCGGCCAACCGTTTGATGATAATCAGCTGCAATCTCATAACTAGCTATTCTGAGGTTCCAGATCACCGAATCGGTCAACTGTTCGATGACAATGAGTTCTAATCTCATAACAAGCTATTCTGAGGTTCCACATCACCAAATTGATCAACCGTTCAATGATAATGAGTTGTAATCTCATAACAAGTTGTTCTGAGGTTCCACATTGCCGAATCAATCAACCGTTTGATGATAATGAGTTGCAATCTCATAACAAGCTATTCTAAGGTTCCACATTGCCGAATTAGTTAACCATTCGATGATAATCAACTGCAATCTCATAACAAGCTTTTCTGAGGTTCCACATTGCCAAATCGGTCAATCATTCAATGATAATGAGTTGTAATCTCATAACAAGCCGTTCTGAGGTTCCACATCGCCAAATCAATAAACTGTTCAATGATAATGAGTTGTAATCTCATAACAAGATGTTCTGAGGTTTCACATCGCTGAATCGATCAACCATTTGATGATAATGAGTTGCAATCTCATAACAAGCTCTTCTGAGGTTCCACATCACTGAAGCAGTCAACCATTTGATGATAATCAGCTGCAATCTCATAACAAGCCATTCTGAGGTTCCACATCACCGAATCGGTCAACCATTTGATGATAATGAGTTGTAATCTCATAAAAACCCATTCTGAGGTTCCACATTGCTGAATCAATCAACCATTCGATGATAATGAATTGTAATCTCATAAAAAGCTATTTTGAGGTTCCACATCACCAAATCGATCAACCGTTCGATGATAATGAGTTGTAATCTCATAACAAGCTATTCTGAGGTTCCACATCACCGAATCAGTCAACCATTCGATGATAATCAGCTGCAATCTCATAACAAGGTGTTCTGAGGTTCCACATCACCTAATCGGTCAACCATTTAATGATAATGAGTTGTAATCTCATGACAAGCCATTCTGAGGTTCCACATCGCTGAATCAAACAACCGTTCAATGATAATGAGTTATAATCTCATAACAAGCTATTCTGAGGTTCCACATCGCCGAATTAATCAACCGTTCGATGATAATGAGTTGCAATCTCATACCAAGCTGTTCTGAGGTTCCACATCGCTGAATCGGTCAACCATTCAATGATAATCAGCTGCGAACTCAGAACAAGCTGTTCTGAGGTTCCACATTGCCAAATCGGTCAACCATTCCATGATAATGAGTTGTAATCTCATAACAAGCCGTTCTGAGGTTCCACATCACCGAATCGATCAATGGTTCGATGATAATGAGCTGTAATCTCATAACAAGCTGTTCTGAGGTTCCACATCGCTGAATCAATCAACTGTTTGATGATAATTAGTTGCAATCTCATAACAAGTTGTTCTGAGGTTCTACATCATCGAATCGGTCATGCATTTGATGATAATGAGTTGTAATCTCATAACAAGCTATTTTGAGGTTCCACATCACTGAATGGATCAATCGTTCGATGATAATGAGTTGTAATCTCATAACAAGATATTTTGAGGTTCCACATCACCAAATTGATCAACCGTTCGATGATAATGAGTTGCAATCTGATAACAAGCTGTTCTGAGGTTCGACATCACTGAATCGGTCAACCGTTTGATGACAATCAGCTACAATCTCATAACAAGCTGTTCTGAAGTTCCACATCGCAAAATCGGTCAACCGTTTGATGATAATGAGTTGTAATCTCATAATAAGCCATTCTAAGGTTCCACATTGCCGAATCAATCAACCATTCGATGATAATGAGTTGTAATATCATAACAAGCTATTTTGAGGTTCCACATCAGCGAATCGATCAACCGTTCGATGATAATGAGTTGCAATCTCATAGCAAGCTGTTTTGAGGTTCCACGTAGCCAAATTGATAAACCGTTCAATGATAATGAGTTGTAATCTCATAACAAGCTATTCTGAGGTTCCGCAATGCCGAATCCATCAACCATTTGATATTAATGAGTTACAATCTCATAACAAGCTATTCTGAGGTTCCACATCACTGAATCGGTCAACCATTCGATGACAGTCAACTGCAATCTCATAACAAGCTATTCTGAGGTTCCACATCGCCGAATCGGTCAACTGGTCAATGATAATGAGTTATAATCTCATAACAAGCCATTCTAAGGTTCCACATCACTGAATTGATCAACCGTTTGATGATAATGAGTTGTAATCTCATAACAACCTATTCTGAGGTTCCACATCACCCAATCAATCAACCGTTCGATGATAATGAGTTGTAATCTCATAACAAGCTATTATGAGGTTCCACATCGCCGAATCAGTCAACCGTTCGATGATAATCAGCTGCAATCTCATAACAAGCTATTCTGAGGTT
>MU216240.1:193008-205004 GCA_018584345.1 Thuja plicata
TTCTAAGGTTCCACATCACCGAATCAATCAACCGTTTGATGATAATGAGTTGCAATCTCATAACAAGCTATTCTAAGGTTCCACATCGCCGAATCAGTAAACTATTTGATGATAATCAGCTGCAATCTCATAACAAGCTGTTCTGAGGTTCCACATCGCTGAATTGGTCAAACATTCAATGATAATGAGTTGTAATCTCATAACAAGCCGTTATGAGGTTCCACATCGCCGAATCAGTCAACCGTTTGATGATAATCAGCTGCAATCTCATAACAAGCTATTCTGAGGTTCCACATCGCCGAATTGGTCAACCATTCAATGATAATGAGTTTTAATCTCATAAAAAGCCATTCTCAGGTTCCACATTGCCGAATCGATCAACTGTTTGATGATAATGAGTTGTAATCTCATAACAAGTCGTTCTAAGGTTCTACATCGCCGAATCGATCAACCGTTTGATGATAATGAGTTGCAATCTCATAACAAGCTGTTCTAAGGTTCCACATCACCGAATCGGTCAACCGTTTGATGATAATCAGCTGCAATCTCATAACAAGTTGTTCTAAGGTTCCATATCACCGAATCGGTCAACCGTTCGATGATAATGAGTTTTAATCTCATAACAAGCTGTTCCGAGGTTCCACATCACCAAATTGATCAATTATTCAATGATAATGAGTTGTAATCTCATAACAAGCTGTTCTGAGTTTCCACATCACTGAATCGATCAACCATTTGATGATAATGAGTTGCAATCTCATAACAAGCTGTTCTAAGGTTCCACATCACCGAATCGGTCAACCATTGGATGATAATCAGCTGCAATCTCATAACAAGATGTTCTGAGGTTCCACATCACCGAATCGGTCAACTGTTCAATGATAATGAGTTGTAATCTCATAACAAGCCGTTTTGAAGTTCCACATTG
Source organism: Thuja plicata (assembly GCA_018584345.1). Taxonomy (NCBI): domain Eukaryota; kingdom Viridiplantae; phylum Streptophyta; class Pinopsida; order Cupressales; family Cupressaceae; genus Thuja; species Thuja plicata. The sequence goes on from MU216240.1 coordinate 193,937, forward strand.
CCGAATCAATCAACCATTCAATGATAATGAGTTGTAATCTCATAACAAGCTATTCTGATGTTCCACATCACTGAATCAGTCAACCGTTTGATGATAATCAGCTGTAATCTCATAACAAGTTGTTCTAAGGTTCCACATCGCCGAATCAATCAACCGTTCTATGATAATGAGTTGTAATCTCATAAAAAGCTATTTTAAGGTTCCACATCACCGAATCAGTCAACCATTCAATGATAATCAGCTGCAATCTCATAACAAGGTGTTCTGAGGTTCCACATCGCTGAAATAGTCAACCGTTCAATGATAATGAGTTGTAATCTCATAACAAGCCGTTCTAAGGTTCCACATCACCAAATCGATCAATCATTTGATGATAATGAGTTGTAATCTCATAACAAGCTATTCTAAGGTTCCACATCGCTGAATCGATCAATCGTTCGATGATAATGAGTTGCAATCTCATAACAAGCTATTCTGAGGTTCCACATCACTGAATCGATCAACCGTTCGATGATAATGAGTTGCAATCTCATAACAAGTTATTCTAAGGTTCCACATCACCAAATCAGTCAACCATTAGATGATAATTAGCTACAATCTCATAACAAGGTGTAATGAGGTTCCACATCACCAAATCGGTCAAGCGTTCAATGATAATGAGTTGTAATCTCATAACAAACCGTTCTGAGGTTCCACATCACTGAATCGATCAACTGTTTTATGATAATGAGTTGTAATCTCATAACAAGCTGTTTTGAGGTTCCACATCGCCGAATCAATTAACCATTTGATGATAATGAGTTGTAATCTCATAATAAGTTGTTCTGAGGTTCCACATCGCCGAATCGATCAACCATTTAATGATAATGAGTTGCAATCTCATAAAAAGCTGTTCTAAGGTTCCACATCGCCAAATCAGTCAACCATTTGATGATAATCAGCTATAATCTCATAACAAGCTATTCTATGGTTCCACATCGCCGAATTTGTCAACCGTTCAATGATAATGAGTTGTAATCTCTTAACAAGCCGTTCTGAGGATCCACATCACCGAATCGATCAACCGTTTGATGATAATGAGTTGTAATCTCATAAAAAGTTGTTCTGAGGTTTCACATCGCCTTATCAATCAACCATTCGATGATAATCAGCTGCAATCTCATAACAAGCTGTTCTGAGGTTTCACATCGCTGAATCGGTCAACCGTTCATTGATAATGAGTTGTAATCTCATAACAAGCCGTTCTGAGGTTCCACATCACCAAATCAATCAACCGTTCGATGATAATGAGTTTTAATATCATAATAAGCTATTCTACGGTTCCACATCAGTGAATCGATCAACTGTCTGATGATAATGAGTTGTAATCTCATAACAAGCTATTTTGAGGTTTCACATCACTAAATTAGTCAACCATTCGATGATAATCAGCTGTAATCTCATAACAAGGTGTTCTGAGGTTCCACATTGCTGAATCGGTCAACCGTTCAATAATAATGAGTTGTAATCTGATAACAAGCCATTCTAAGGTTCCACATCACTGAATCTATCAACCGTTCGATGATAATGAGTTGTAATCTCATAACAAGCTGTTCTGAGGTTCCACATTGCCGAATCGATCAACCGTTTGATGATAATGAGTTGCAATCTCATAACATGCTATTCTGAGGTTCTACATCACTGAATCGGTCAACCATTCGATGATAATCAGTTGTAATCTCATAACAAGCTATTCTGAGGATCCACATCACCGAATCGGTCAACCATTCAATGATAATGAGTTGTAATCTCATAACAAGCCATTCTGAGGTTCCACATCGCCAAATTGATCAACCGTTTGATGATAATGAGTTGTAATCTCATAACAAGCTGTTCTGAGGTTCCACATTGCCGAATCGATCAACCGTTTGATGATAATGAGTTGCAATCTCATAACAAGCTGTTCTGCGGTTCCACATCACTGAATCAGTCAACCGTTCAATGATAATCAGCTACAATCTCATAACAAGCTTTTCTGAGGTTCCACATCACAAAATCGATCAACCGTTCGATGATAATGAGTTGTAATCTCATAACAAGCTATTCAGACATTCCACATCGCTGAATCGGTCAACTGTTCAATGATAATGAGTTATAATCTCATAACAAGCCATTCTGAGGTTCCACATCACTGAATCGATCAACCGTTCGATGATAATGAGTTGTAATCTCATCATAAGCTATTCTGAGGTTCCATAACGCTGAATCAATCAACCGTTCGATGATAATGAGTTACAATCTCATAACAAGCTATTTTGAGGTTACACATCGTCGAATCGGTCAACCCTTCGATGATAATTAGCTACAATCTCATAACAAGCTATTCTCAGGTTCCACATCGCCGAATCGGTCATTCATTTGATGATAATGAGTTGTAATCTCATAACAAGTTGTTCTGAGATTTCACATCGTGGAATCGATCAACCGTTCGATGATAATGAGTTGTAATCTCATAACAAGCTGTTCTAAGGTTCCACATCGCCGAATTGATCAACCCTTCTATGATAATGAGTTGCAATCTCATAACAAGCTGTTCTGAGGTTCCACATCGCCGAATTGATCAACCATTCGATGATAATGAGTTGTAATCTCATAACAAGCTATTCCAAGGTTCCACATCGCCGAATCGATCAACCGTTTGATGATATTGAGTTGCAATCTCATAAAAAGTTGTTCTAAGGTTCCACATCGCCGAATCGGTCAACCATTTGATGATAATCGGTTGCAATCTCATAACAAGCTATTATGAGGTTCCACATCGCTGAATGGGTCAAACGTTCAGCGATAATGAGTTGTAATCTCATAAAAAGCTATTCTGAGATTCTACATCGCCGAATTGATCAACCATTCGATGATAATGAGTTGTAATCTCATAACAAGCTATTATGAGGTTCCACATTTCCAAATCAATCAACCATTTGATGATAATGAGTTGCAATCTCATAACAAGCTGTTCTGAAGTTCCACATTGCCGAATCAGTCAACCGTTCGATGATAATCAGCTGCAATCTCATAACAAGCTATTCTGAGGTTCCACATCACCGAATCGGTCAACCATTCAATGATAATAAGTTATAATCTCATAACAAGCCATTCTGAGGTTCCACATCATCAAATCAATCAACCGTTCGATGATAATGAGTTGTAATCTCATAACAAGCTGTTCTAAGGTTCCACATCACCGAATCAATCAACCGTTTGATGATAATGAGTTGAAATCTCATAACAAGCTATTCTGAGGTTCCACATCACCGAATTGATCAACCGTTCGATGATAATGAGTTGTAATCTCATAAAAATCTATTCTGAGGTTCCACATCACCGAATCGGTCAACCATTCGATGATAATCAATTGCAATCTCATAACAAGCTGTTCTGAGGTTCCACATCACTGAATTGGTCAACCGTTCGATGATAATGAGTTGTAATCTCATAACAAGCCATTTTGAGGTTCCTCCTTGGCGAATCAATCAACTGTTCGATGATAATGAGTTGTAATCTCATAAACAGTTGTTCTGAGGTTGCACATTACTGAATCAATCAACCGTTCGATGATAATGAGTTGCAATCTCATAACAAGCTATTCTGAGGTTCTACATCACCAAATCGGTCAACCATTCAATGATAATGAGTTGTAATCTCATAACAAGTCATTCTGAGGTTCCACATCACCAAATAAATCATCCGTTCAATGATAATGAGTTGTAATCTCATAACAAGCTGTTCTGAGGTTCCACATCACCGAATCAATCAACCGTTGGATGATAATGAGTTATAATCTCATAACAAGCTGTTCTAAGGTTCCACATCACCGAATTGGTAAACCGTTTGATGATAATCAACTGCAATCTCATAATAAGTTGTTCTGAGGTTCTACATCGCTGAATCGGTCAACCGTTCGATGATAATAAGTTGAAATTTCATAACAAGCCATTCTGAGGTTTCACATTGCCAAATTGATCAATCGTTCGATGATAATGAGTTTTAATCTCATAAAAATCTATTCTAAGGTTCCACATCGCTGAATCGATCAACCATTTGATGATAATGAGTTGCAATCTCATAACAAGCTGTTCAGAGGTTCCACATCGCTGAATCAGTCAACCGTTTGATGATAATTAACTGCAATCTCATAACAAGCTATTCTGAGGTTCCACATCACCGAATCGGTCAACCGTTCGATGATAATGAGTTGTAATCTCATAACAACAGATTCTGAGGTTCCACATCGCCGAATCGATCAACGGTTCTATGATAATGAGTTGTAATCTCATAACAAGCTGTTCTGAGGTTCCACATCGCCGAATCGATCAACCGTTCGATGATAATGAATTGCAATCTCATAACAAGCTATTTAGAGTTTCCACATTGCCGAATCAGTCAACGATTCGATGATAATTAGCTGCAATCTCATAACAAGGTGTTCTGAGGTTCCACATCGCCGAATCGGTCAACCATTCAATGATAATATGTTGTAATTTCATAACACTCCATTCTGAGGTTCCACATCACCAAATTGATCAACCGTTCGATGATAATGAGTTGTAATCTCATAAAAATCTGTTCTTAGGTTCCACATCACCGAATCGATCAACCATTCGATGATAATGAGTTGCAATCTCATAAGAAGCCATTCTGAGGTTCCACATCACTGAATCGATCAACCGTTTCATGATAATGAGTTGTAATCTCATAACAAGCTGTTCTGAGGTTCCACATTGCCGAATCGATCAACCGTTTGATGATAATGAGTTGCAATCTCATAACAAGCTATTCTAAGGTTCCACATTGCCGAATCGATCAACCGTTTGATGATAATGAGTTGCAATCTCATAAAAATCTACTCTGAGGTTCCACATCACGAAATCAGTCAACCATTCGGTGATAATCAACTGCAATCTCATAAAAAGGTGTTCTGAGGTTCCACATTGCTGAATCGGTCAACCGTTCAAAGATAATGAGTTGTAATCTCATAACAAGCTGTTTTAAGGTTCCACATCACCGAATCGATCAACCGTTCGATGATAATGAGTTACAATCTCATAATAAGCTATTCTAAGGTTCCACATCACCAAATTGGTCAACCGTTCAATGATAATCAACTACAATCTCATAACAAGCTGTTCTGAGGTTCCACATTGCCGAATCAGCCAACTGTTCAATGATAATGAGTTGTAATCTCATAACAAGCCATTCTAAGGTTTCACATCACCAAATCGATCAACTGTTCGATGATAATGAGTTGTAATCTCATAACAAGCTATTCTGAGGTTCCACATCACTGAATCGATCAAACATTCAATGATAGTGAGTTACAATCTCATAACAAGCTGTTCTGAGGTTCCACGCTGCCGAATCGGTCAACCGTTCAATGATAATCAGCTGCAATCTTATAACAAGTTGTTCTGAGGTTCCACATCGCCAATCAGTCAACCGTTCGATGATAATGAGTTGTAATGTCATAACAAGCCGATCTGAGGTTCCACATCGCTGAATCGATCAACTGTTCAATGATAATCAGCTACAATCTCATAACAAGCTATTTTGAGGTTCCACATTGCTGAATCGGTCAACTGTTCAATGATAATGAGTTGTAATCTCATAACAAGCCATTCTGAGGTTCCACATCGCCGAATCAATCAACCGTTCGATGATAATGAGTTGTAATCTCATAACAAGCTGTTCTGAGGTTCCACATTGCCGAATCGATCAACCGTTTGATGATAATGAGTTGCAATCTCATAACATGCTGTTCAGAGGTTCCACATCACTGAATCGGTCAACCATTCAATGATAATCAACTATAATCTCATAACAAGCTATTCTGAGGTTCCACATTGCTAAATCGGTCAACCGTTCAATGATAATGAGTTGTAATCTCATAGCAAGTCATTCTGAGGTTCCACATTGCCGAATCAATCAACCGTTTGATGATAATGAGTTGTAGTCTCATAACAAGCTATTCTGAGGTTCCTTATTGCTGAATCGATCAACCGTTTGATGATAATGAGTTGCAATCTAATAACAAGCTGTTCTGAGGTTCCACATCGTCGAATCGGTCAACCGTTTAATGATAATCAGTTGCAATCTCATAACAAGCTATTCTAAGGTTCCACATCACCGAATCAATCAACCGTTCGATGATAATGAGTTGTAATCTCATAACAAGCTGTTCTGACATTCCACATCGCCAAATTGGTCAACCGTTCAATGATCATGAGTTGTAATCTCATAACAAGCCATTCTGCAGTTCCACATTGCCAAATCAATCAACCATTCAATGATAATGAGTTGTAATCTCATAATAAGCTATTTTGAGGTTCCACAATGTCAAATCGATCAACCATTCGATGATAATGAGTTGCAATCTCATAAAAAGCTGTTCTGAGGTTCCACATCGCCGAATTGGTCAACCATTTGATGATAATTAGCTACAATCTCATAACAAGCTATTCTGAGGTTCCACATCACCGAATTGCTCATTCGTTTGATGATAATGAGTTGTAATCTCATAACAAGCCATTCTGAGGTTCCACATCACCGAATCGATCAACCGTTCGATGATAATGAATTGTAATCTCATCATAAGCTATTCTAAGGTTCCACATCACCGAATTGATCAACCGTTTGATGATAATGAGTTGCAAACTCATAACAAGCTGTTCTGAGGTTCCACATCGCCGAATCGGTCAACCGTTTGATGATAATCAGCTGCAATCTCATAACAAGCTATTCTGAGGTTCCACATAACTGAATCGGTCAACCATTCAATGATAATGAGTTGTAATCTCATAACAAGTTGTTCTGAGGTTCCACATTGCCGAATCGATCAACCGTTTGATCATAATGAGTTGCAATCTCATAACAAGCAGTTCTGAGGTTCCACATCGCCGAATTGGTCAACCATTCCGTGATAATCAGCTGCAATCTCATAACAAGCTATTCTGTGGTTCCACATTCCCAAATCAGTTAACCGTTCAATGATAATGAGTTATAATCTCATAACAAGCCATTCTGAGGTTCCACATCATTGAATCGATCAACCGTTCGATGATAATGAGTTGTAATCTTATAACAAGCTGTTCTAAGGTTCCACATCACTGAATCAATCAACCGTTCGATGATAATGAGTTGCAATCTCATAAAAAGATATTCTGAGGTTCCACATCACCGAATCGATCAACCGTTCAATGATAATGAGTTGTAATCTCATAACAAGGTATTCTGATGTTCCACATCGCCAAATCGGTCAACTGTTCAATGATAATCAGCTATAATCTCATAACAAACTATTCTGAGGTTCCACATCACCGGATCGGTCAACCGTTCGATGATAATGAGTTGTAATCTCATAACAAGCCGTTCTGAGGTTCCACATTGCTGAATCGATCAACCGTTTGATGATAATGAGTTGTAATCTCATAACAAGTTGTTTTGAGGTTTCACATCGCTAAATCAATCAACCATTCGATGATAATGAGTTGCAATCTCATAACAAGCTGGTCTGATATTCCACATCACCGAATTGGTGAACTGTTCAATGCTAATTAGCTGCAATCTCATAACAAGCTATTCTAAGGTTCCACATCACCGAATCGGTCAACCGTTTGCTGATAATGAGTTGTAATCTCATAACAAGCCATTCTGAGGTTTCACATTGCCGAATCGATCAACCGTTCGATGATAATGAGTTGTAATCACATAACAAGCTATTCTGAGGTTCCACATCGCTGAATCGATCAACCGTTCGATGATAATGAGTTTCAATCTCATAACAAGCTATTTTAAGGTTCCACATCACTTAATCGGTCAACCGTTCGATGATAATTAGCTGTAATCTCATAACAAGTTGTTCTGAGATTCCACATCACCAAATCGGTCAACCGTTCAATGATAATGAGTTCTAATCTCATAACAAGTTATTCTGAGGTTCCACATCACCGAATTGATCAACCGTTCAATGACAATCAGTTGTAATCTCATAACAAGCTATTCTGAGGTTCCACATCGGTAAATCGATCAACCATTTGATGATAATGAGTTGCAATCTCATAACAAGCTGTTCTAAGGTTCCACATCGACGAATCAGTCAACCATTTGATGATAATCAACTGTAATCTTATAACAAGCTATTATGAGGTTCCACATCGCCGAATCGGTCAACCGTTCAATGATAATGAGTTGTAATCTCATAACAAGCCGTTCTGAGGTTCCACATCATTGAATCAATCAACCGTTCAATGATAATGAGTTGTAATTTCATAACAAGCTATTTTGAGGTTCCACATCACTGAATCAATCAACTGTTTGATGATAATGAGTTGCAATCTCATAATAAGCTATTCTGAGATTCCACATCACTGAATCAGTCAACCGTTTTATGATAATCAGCTGCAATCTCATAACAAGCTGTTCTGACATTTCACATCGTTGAATCGGTCAACCGTTTGATGATAATAAGCTGTAATCTCATAACAAGCCATTATGAGGTTCCACATCGCTGAATCGATCAACCGTTCGATGATAATGAGTTGTAATCTCATAACAATCTAATCTGAGGTTCCACATCACTGAATTGATCAATCGTTCAATGATAATGAGTTGCAATCTCATAACAAGCTGTTCTGAGGTTCCACATCGCTGAATCAATCAACCATTCGATGATAATCAACTACAATCTCATAACAAGGTGTTCTAAGGTTCCACATCACTGAATCGGTCAACCGCTCAATGATAATGAGTTGTAATCTCATAACAAGCCATTCTAAGGTTCCATATCGCTGAATCAATCAACCGTTCGATGATAATGAGTTGTAATCTCATAACAAGCTATTTTAAGCTTCCACATCACCGAATCGATCAACCGTTCGATGATAATGAGTTGTAATCTTATAACAAGCTATTCTGAGGTTCCACATCATCGAATCGGTCAACCATTCGATGATAATCAGCTGTAATCTCATAACAAGCTGTTCTGAGGTTCCACATCGCCGAATCGGTCAACCGTTCCATGATAATGAGTTGTAATCTCATAAAAAGCCATTCTGAGGTTCCACATCATGGAATTAATCAAGCGTTCGATGATAATGAGTTGTAATCTCATACGAAGCTATTTTGAGGTTCCACATCGCTGAATCGATCAATCGTTTGATGATAATGAGTTGCAATCTCATAACAAGTTGTTCTGAGGTTCCACATCGCCGAATCGATCAACTGTTCGATGATAATGAGTTGCAATCTCATAACAAGCTATTCTGAGGTTCCACATCACCGAATCAGTCAACCATTTGATGATAATTAGCTACAATCTCATAATAAGGTGTTCTGAGGTTCCACATCGCCGAATCGGTCAACCGTTCAATGATAATGAGTTGTAATCTCATAATAAGCCATTCTGAGGTTCCACATCGCCGAATCGATCAACCGTTTGATGATAATGAGTTGTAATCTCATCAAAAGCTATTCTGAGGTTCCACATCGCCGAATTGATCAACCGTTCGATGATAATGAGTTGCAATCTCATAACAAGCTATTATAAGGTTCCACATAGCTGAATCGGTGAACCGTTCGATGATAATCAGCTGTAATCTTATAACAAGCTGTTCTGAGGTTCCACATTGCCAAATCGGTCAACCGTTCAATGATGATGAATTGTAATCTCATAACAAGCCATTCTGAGGTTCTACATCACCGAATCGATCAACTGTTCGATGATAATGAGTTGTAATCTCATAACAAGCTATTCTGAGGTTCCACATTGCCGAATCGATCAACCATTTGATAATAATGAGTTGCAATCTCATGACAAGCTGTTCTGAGGTTGGACATCATCAAATTAGTCAACAGTTCGATGATAATCAGCTGCAATCTCATAACAAGTTGTTCTGAGGTTCCACATCGCCGAATCGATCAACCATTCGATGATAATGAGTTGTATTCTCATAACAAGCCATTCTGAGGTTCCACATCGCCAAATTGATCAATCGTTCGATGATAATGAGTTGTAATCTCATAACAAGCTGTTCTGAGGTTCCACATCAGCGAATTAATCAACCATTTGATGATAATGAGTTGCAAACTCATAACAAGCTTTTCTGAGGTTACACATTGTCGAATCGGTCAACCATTCGATGATAATCAGCTATAATCTCATAACAAGCTATTCTGAGGTTCCACATCGCTGAATCGGTCAACCATTCAATGATAATGAGTTGTAATCTCATAACAAGCCGTTCTAAGGTTCCACATCACCGAATCGATCAACCGTACGATGATAATGAGTTGTAATCTCATAACAAGCTGTTCTGAGGTTCCACATTGCCAAATCGATCAACCGTTCGATGATAATGAGTTACAATCTCATAACATGTTGTTCTGAGGTTCTACATCGCTAAATCGGTCAACCATTCGATGATAATTAGCTGCAATCTCATAACAAGCTATTCTGAGGTTCCACATCCCCGAATTGGTCAACCATTCAATGATAATGAGTTGTAATCTCATAACAGTCGTTCTAAGGTTCCACATCGTTGAATCGATGAACCGTTTGATGATAATGAGTTGTAATCTCATAACAAGCTGTTCTGAGGTTCCACATTGCCGAATCGATCAACCGTTCGATGATAATGAGTTGCAATCTCATAAAAAGCTATTCTAAGGTTCCACATCACTGACTTAGTCAACCGTTTAATGATAATCAGCTGCAATCTCATAACAAGCTATTCTGAGATTCCACATCACCGAATTAATCAACCGTTCGATGATAATGAGTTGGAATCTCATAACAAGCTGTTGTGACATTCCACATTGCCGAATCGGTCAACTGTTCAATGATAATGAGTTGTAATCTCATAATAAGCCATTCTGAGGTTCCACATCGCCGAATTGATCAATCGTTCGATGATAATGAGTTGTAATTACATAATAAGCTATTCTGACATTCCACAAGGTCGAATCGATCAACTATTTGATGATTGTTAGGAATAAGGTGTCTCAACCTTGGATAATTCCTATTCTTATTATTTGTTTT
>MU216240.1:247317-257353 GCA_018584345.1 Thuja plicata
GATAATGAGTTGTAATATCATAACAAGCTGTTCTAAGGTTCCACATCAATGAATCGATCAACCGTTAGAGGATAATAAGTTGTAATCTCATAACAAGCTGTTCTGAGGTACCACATTGCCGAATTGATCAACCGTTTCATTCTAATGAGTTGCAATCTCATAACAAGTTGTTCTGAGGTTCCACATCACCGAATCGGTCAACCATTCAATAATAATCAGCTATAATCTCATAACAAGCTATTTTGAGGTTCCACATCGCCGAATCGGTCAACCATTCCATGATAATGAGTTGTAATCTCATAACAAGCCGTTCTGAGGTTCCACATTACCAAATCGATCAACTATTCGATGATAATGAGTTGTAATCTCATAAAAAGCTATTTGGAGGTTCCACATCGCTGAATCGATCAACCGTTAGATGATAATGATTTACAATCTCATAACAACCTATTCTGAGGTTCCACATCGTCGAATCAATCAACCATTTGATGATAATGAGTTGCAATCTCATAACAAGCTATTCTGAGGTTCCACATCGCCGAATTAGTCAACCATTCGATGATAATCAGCTACAATCTTATACCAAGGTGTTCTAAGGTTCCACATCACTGAATCGGTCAACCGTTCAATGATAATGAGTTGTAATCTTATAACAAGTTGTTCTGAGGTTCCACATCGCCGAATCGATCAACCATTCGATGATAATGAGTTGTAATCTTATAACAAGCTGTTCTAAGGTTCCACATTGCCGAATTGATCAACCGTTCAATGATAATGAGTTACAATCTCATAACATGCTATTCTGAGGTTCCAAATTGCTGAATCGGTCAAAGATTCAATGATAATCAGCTACAATCTCATAACAAGCTGTTCTGAGGTTTGACATCACCAAATCGGTCAACCGTTCAATGATAATGAGTTGTAATCTCATAACAAGCTGTTCTAAGGTTGCACATCACCGAATCGATCAACCGGTTGATGATAATGAGTTGTAATCTCATAACAAGCTATTCTGAGGTTCCACATTGCCAAATTGATCAACCGTTCGATGATAATGAGTTGCAATCTAATAACAAGCTATTCTGAGGTTCTACATCATCAAATCGGTCAACCATTCAATGATAATCAGCTGCAATCTCATAACAAGCTGTTCTGAGTTTCTACATCACCGAATCGATCAACCGTTCGATGATAATCAGCTGCAATCTCATAACAAGCTGTTCTGAGGTTCCACATCACTGAATCGATCAGCCGTTCGATGATAATGAGTTGTAATCTCATAACAAGCCGTTCTTAGGTTCCACATTGCTGAATCGATCAACCGTTTGATGATAATGAGTTGTAATCTCATAATAAGCTATTTTGAGGTTCTATATCAGTGAATCGATCAACCGTTTGATGATAATGAGTTACAATCTCATAACAAGCTATTCTGAGGTTCCACATCGCTGAATCGGTCAACCATTTGATGATAATCAGTTGCAATCTGATAACAAGCTATTCTAAGGTTCCACATTGCCAAATCGGTCAACCGTTCAATGATAATGAGTTATAATCTCATAACAAGCTATTCTGAGGTTCCACATCACCGAATCAATCAACCGTTTGATGTTAATGAGTTGTAATCTCATAACAAGTTGTTCTGAGGTTCCACATTGCCGAACCGATCAACCATTTGATGATAATGAGTTGCAATCTCATAACAAGTTGTTTTGAGGTTCCACATCGCCAAATCGATCAACTATTTGATGATTATCAGCTGCAATCTCATAACAAGCTATTCTGAGGTTCCACATCGCCGAATCGGTCAATCGTTCAATGATAATGAGTTGTAATCTCATAACAAGCCATTCTGAGGTTCCACATCACCGAATCGATCAACCATTCGATGATAATGAGTTGTAATCTCATAACAAGCTGTTCTAAGGTTCCACATTACCAAATCGATCAATCGTTCGATGATAATGAGTTGCAATCTCATAACAAGCTATTTTGAGGTTCCACATCGCCGAATCGGTAAACCATTCGATGATAATCAGTTGCAATCTCATAACAAGCTATTCTGAGGTTCCACATCATTAAATCGGTCAACCGTTCGATGATAATGAGTTGTAATCTCATAACAAGCCGTTCTGAGGTTCCACATTGTTGAATCGATCAACGGTTTGATGATAATGAGTTGTAATCTCATAACAAGCTATTTTGAGGTTCTACATCGCCGAATCGATCAACCGTTTAATGATAATGAGTTGCAATCTCATAACAAGTTGTTCTGAGGTTCCACATCACTGAATTGATCAACCATTCGATGATAATGAGTTGCAATCTCATAACAAGTTGTTTGAGGTTCCACATCGCCGAATCGGTCAACCATTCAATGATAATCAGTTGTAATCTCATAACAAGCTATTCTAAGGTTCCACATCGCTGAAACTGTCAACCATTCAATGATAATGAGTTGTAATCTCATAACAAGCCGTTCTGAGGTTCCACATTACTGAATCAATCAACCGTTCAATGATAATGAGTTGTAATCTCATAACAAGCTATTCTGAGGTTCCACATCGCTGAATCGATCAACCGTTTAATGATAATGAGTTGCAATCTCATAACAAGCTATTCTGAGGTTCCACATCACCGAATTCATCAACTGTTTGATGATAATGAGTTGGAATCTCATAACAAGCTGTTCTGAGGTTCCACATTGCCAAATCAGTCAACCATTTGATGATAATCAACTATAATCTCATAACAAGGTGTTCTGAGGTTCCACATTGTCGAATCAGTCAACCGTTCAATGATAATGAGTTGTAATCTCATAACAAGCCATTCTGAGGTTCCACATCACCGAATCGATCAACCGTTAGATGATAATGAGTTGTAATCTCATAACAAGCTATTCTAAGGTTCCACATTGCCGAATCTATCAACCATTCAATGATAATGAGTTGCAATCTCATAACAAGTTGTTCTGAGGTTCCACATCACCAAATCAGTCAACCGTTTGATGACAATCAGCTGTAATCTCATAACAAGCTGTTCTGAGGTTCCATATTGCCAAATCGATCAACGGTTTGATGATAATGAGTTGTAATCTCATAACAAGCCATTTTGAGGTTCCACATCACCGAATCGATCAATCATTCGATGATAATGAGTTATAATCTCATAACAAGCTGTTCTGATGTTCCACTTCACTGAATCGATCAACCGTTTGATGATAATGAGCTGTAATCTCATAACAAGCCTTTCTGAGGTTCCACATCGCCGAATCAGTCAACCGTTCGATGATAATCAACTGCAATCTTATAACAAGGTGTTCTAAGGTTCCCCATTGCCAAATCGGTCAACCGTTCAATGATAATGAGTTGTAATCTCATAACAAGCCATTCTGAGGTTCCACATCACCGAATTGATCAACCGTTTGATGATAATGAGTTGTAATCTCATAGCAAGCTGTTCTGAGGTTCCACATCGCTAAATCGATCAACCGTTCAATGATAATGAGTTGCAATCTCATAACAAGCTATTCTAAGGTTCCACATTATGAAATTGATCAACCGTTTGATGATAATGAGTTGCAATCTCATTACAAGATGTTCTGAGGTTCCACATCACCGAATCAGTCAACCATTCGATGATAATCAGCTATAATCTCATAACAAGGTGTTCTGAGGTTCCACATTGCCAAATTGGTCAATTGTTCAATGATAATGAGTTGTAATCTCATAACAAGCCATTATGAGGTTCCACATTGCCAAATCGATCAACCGTTAAATTATAATGAGTTGTAATCTCATAACAAGCTCTTTTGAGGTTCCACATCGCCGAATCGATCAACCGTTCGATGATAATGAGTTGTAATCTTATAACAAGTTGTTCTAAGGTTCCACATCATTGAATCGGTCAATTATTGGATGATAATCAGTTGCAATCTCATAACAAGCTGTTCTGAGGTTCCACATCACCGAATCGGTCAACCGTTCAATGATAATAAGTTGTAATCTCATAACAAGCCATTCTAAGGTTCCACATCACCAAATCGATCAACCGTTCGATGATAATGAGTTATAATCTGATAACAAGCCATTCTAAGGTTCCACATCACCGAATCGGTCAACCATTCGATAATAATTAGCTGTAATCTCATAACATGCTATTCTGAGGTTCCACATCGCTAAATCGGTGAACCATTCAATGATAATGAGTTTTAATCTCATAACAAGTCATTCTGAGGTTCCACATCGCTGAATCAATCAACCGTTCGATGATAATGAGTTGTAATCTCATAGCAAGCTATTCTGAGGTTCCACATCACCGAATCGATCAACCATTCGATGATAATGAGTTGTAATCTCATAAAAAGCTATTCTAAGGTTCCACATTGCCAAATCCATCAACTATTTGATGATAATGAGTTGCAATCTCATAACAACCTGTTCTGAGGTTCCACATTGCCGAATCAGTCAATCGTTCAACGCTAATTAGCTGCAATCTCATACCAAACTGTTCTGAGGTTCCACATCACCGAATCGATCAACCGTTCGATGATAATGAGTTGCAATCTCATAACAAGCTATTCTGACGTTCCACATCACTAAATTGGTCAACCATTCGATGATAATGAGTTGTAATCTCATAATAAGCCATTCTGAGGTTCCACATTGCCGAATCGATCAACCGTTCGATGATAATGAGTTGTAATCTCATAATAATTTGTTCTGAGGTTCTGCAATGCCGAATTGATCAACCATTTGATGATAATGAGTTGTAATCTCATAACAAGCTGTTCTGAGGTTCCACATTGCCAAATCGGTCAACCGTTTGATGATAATTAGCTACAATCTGATAACAAGCTATTTTGAGGTTCCACATCGCCAAATCGGTCATTCATTCGATGATAATGAGTTGTAATCTCATAACAAGCCATTCTGAGGTTCCACATCACTGAATCGATCAACCATTTGATTATAATGAGTTATAATCTCATAACAAGCTGTTCTGAGGTTCCACATCGCCGAATTGATCAACCGTTCGATGATAATGAGTTGCAATCTCATAACAAGTTGTTCTGAGGTTCCACATTGCCGACTCAGTCAACCATTCGATGATAATCAGCTACAATCTCATAACAAGATATTTTAAGCTTCCACATTGCCAAATCAGTCAACCGTTCGATGATAATGAGTTGTAATCTCATAACAAGCTGTTTTGAGGTTCCACATTGCCGAATCGATCAACAGTTCAATGATAATGAGTTGTAATCTCATAACAAGCTATTTTGAGTTTCCACATCAGCAAATCAATCAACCGTTTGATGATAATGAGTTGTAATCTCATAACAAGCTATTGTGAGGTTCCACATCACCGAATCGGTGAACCGTTCGATGATAATCAGCTGCAATCTCATAACAAGCCATTCTGAGGTTCCACATCGCCGAATCGGTCAACCGTTCAATGATAATAAGTTGTAATCTCATAACAAGCTGTTATGAGGTTCCATATCACCGAATCGATCAACCGTTTGATGATAATGAGTTGTAATCTCATAACAAGTTGTTCTGAAGTTCCACATCACTGAATCGATCAACCGTTTGATGATAATGAGTTGCAATCTCATAACAAGTTGTTCTAAGGTTCCACATTGCCGAATCGATCAACCATTCAGTGATAATTAGCTGCAATCTCACAACAAGCTATTCTGAGGTTCCACATCGCCAAATCGGTCAACCGTTCAATGATAATGAGTTGGAATCTCATAACAAGCTATTCTGAGGTTCCACATCGCCAAATCGATCAATCATTCGATGATAATGAGTTGTTATCTCATAACAAGCTGTTCTGAGGTTCCACATTTCTGAATCGATCAACCATTCAATGATAATGAGTTGCAATCTCATAAGAAGCTATTTTGAGGTTCCACATCGCCAATTTGGTCAACCGTTTGATGATAATCAGCTACAATCTCATAACAATCTATTCTAAGGTTCCACATCGCCGAATCGGTCAACCGTTCAATGATAATGAGTTATAATCTCATAACAAGCTATTCTGAGGTTCCACATTGCCGAATCAATCAACTGTTTGATGATAATGAGTTGTAATCTCATAAGAAGCTGTTCTGAGGTTCCACATTGCCAAATCAATCAACCGTTCGACGATAATGAGTTGCAATTTCTTAACAAGCTGTTCTAAGGCTCCACATCACTGAATCGATCAACCGTTCGATGATAATGAGTTGCAATCTCATAAAAAGCTATTCTGAGGTTCCACATGACCGAATTGGTCAACCGTTCAATGATAATCAGTTGCAATCTCATAACAAGCTGTTTTGAGGTTCCACATCGCTGAATGGTTCAACCATTCGATGATAATGAGTTGTAATCTCATAACAAGTTGTTCTGAGGTTCCACATTGCCGAATCGATCAACCATTCGATGATAATGACTTGTAATCTCATAAGAAGCTATTCTGAGGTTTCACATCAACGAATCGATCAACCATACGATGATAATGAGTTTCAATCTCATAACAAGCTATTCTGAGGTTCCATATTGCCAAATCGGTCAACCATTCCATGATAATGAGTTGTAATCTCATAACAAACCATTCTGAGGTTCCACATCGCCGAATTGATCAAATATTCGATGATAATGAGTTGTAATCTCATAACAAGCTGTTCTGAGGTTCCACATCACCGAATTGATCAACCGTTCGATGATAATGAGTTGCAATCTCATAACAAACTGTTCTAAGGTTCCACATCACCGAATCAGTAAACTATTTGATGATAATCAACTGCAATCTCATAACAAGTTGTTCTGAGGTTCCACATCACCGAATCAATCAATCATTCAATGATAATGAGTTATAATGTCATAACAAGCTATTTTGAGGTTCCACATTGCTGAATCGATCAACCGTTTGATGATAAAGAGTTGTAATCTCATAACAAGCTATTCTGAGGTTCCACATCACCGAATCAATCAATTGTTTGATGATAATGAGTTGCAATGTCATAACAAGCTGTTCTGAGGTTCCACATCACTGAATCCATCAACCGTTCGATGATAATGAGTTGCAATCTCATAACAAGCTATTTTGAGGTTCCACATCGCCGAATGGGTCAACCATTCGATGATAATCAGCTACAATCTCATAACAAGTTGTTTTGATGTTTCACATCGCTGAATCGGTCAACCGTTCAATGATAATGAGTTGTAATCTCATAACAAGCCATTCTGAGGTTCCACATCACCTAATCAATCAACCGTTCAATGATAATGAGTTGTAATCTCATAACAAGCTATTCTGAGGTTCCACATCACTAAATCGATCAACTGTTCGATGATAATGAGTTACAATCTCATAAAAAGCTATTCTGAGGTTCCACATCGCTGAATCAGTCAACCGTTTGATGATAATTAGCAGCAATCTCATAACAAGCTGTTCTGAGGTTCCACATCATTGAATCGGTCAACCGTTTGATGATAATGAGTTGTAATCTCATAACAAGCCATTCTGAGGTTCCACATCGCCGAATCGATCAACCGTTTGATGATAATGATTTGTAATCTCATAACAAGCTGTTCTGAGGTTCCACATCACCGAATCGATCAACCATTTGATGATAATGAGTTGCAATCTCATAACAAGCTATTCTGAGGTTCCACATCGCCGAATCGGTCAAGTGTTCGATGATAATCAGCTACAATCTCATAACAAGCTGTTCCAAGGTTTCACATCACCAAATCGGTCAACCATTCAATGCTAATGAGTTATAATCTCATAACAAGCCGTTTTGAGGTTCCACATTGCCGAATCGATCAACCGTTCGATGATAATGAGTTGTAATCTCATAACAAGCTGTTCTAAGGTTCCACATCACCGAATCGATCAACCATTCGATGATAATGAATTGCAATCACATAAAAAGCTACTCTGAGGTTCCACATCATTGAATCGGTCAACCGTTCAATGATAATGAGTTGTAATCTCATAACAAGCCGTTCTGAGGTTCCACATCACCAAATCGATCAACCGGTCGATGATAATGAGTTGTAATCTCATAACAAGCTATTCTAAGGTTCCACATCGCCGAATTGATCAACCGTTCAATGATAATGAGTTACAATCTCATAACAAGCTATTCTGAGGTTCCACATCACCGAATCGGTAAACCGTTCAATGATAATCAACTGCAATCTCATAACAAGGTGTTTTGAGGCTTCACATCGCTGAATCGGTCAACCATTCAATGATAATGAGTTGTAATCTCATAAAAAGCCATTCTGACATTCCACATCACCGAATCGATCAACTGTTCGATGATAATGAGTTGTAATCTCATAAAAAGTTGTTCTGAGGTTCCACATCACTGAATCGATCAACCGTTCGATGATAATGAGTTGCAATCTCATAACAAGCTGTTCTGAGGTTCCACATTGTAGAATTGGTTAACCATTTGATGATAATCAACTTCAATCTCATAACAAGCTATTCTAAGCTTCCACATCACCGAATCGGTCAACCGTTCCATGATAATGAATTGTAATCTCATAACAAGCAATTCTGAGGGTCCACATCGCCAAATCGATCAACCGTTCGATGATAATGAGTTGTAATCTCATAACAAGCTGTTCTGAGGTTCCACATCGCTGAATCGATCAACCATTCGATGATAATGAGTTGCAATCTCATAACAAGCTATTCTGAGGTTCCACATCGCCGAATTGGTCAACCATTCGATGGTAATGAGTTGTAATCTCATAACAAGCTGTTTTGAGGTTCCACATCGCCGAATCAATCAACTGTTCAATGATAATGAGTTGCAATCTGATAACAAGCTATTCTGAGGTTCCACATCGCCAAATTGGTCAACCGTTCGATGATAATCTGCTGCAATCTCATAACAAGTTGTTCTGAGGTTCCACATCGCTGAATCAGTCAACCATTCGATGATAATGAGTTGTAATCTCATAAGAAGCCGTTCTAAGGTTTCATATCGCCGAATCGATCAACCGTTCAATGATAATGAGTTGTAATCTCATAACAAGCTATTCTAAGGTTCCACATTAGTGAATCGACCAACCGTTTGATGATAATGAGTTGCAATCTCATAACAGGCTGTTCTAAGGTTCCACATCACTGAATCAGTCAACCATTCAATGATAATCAGCTGCAATCTCATAACGAGCTGTTCTGAGGTTCCACATCGCTGAATCGGTCAACCATTCAATGATAATGAGTTGTAATCTCATAAAAAGTCGTTCTGAGGTTCCACATCGCCGAATCGATCAACTCTTCGATGATAATGAGTTGTAATCTCATAATAAGCTATTCTGAGGTTCCACATTGCCAAATCGATCAACCGTTCGATGATAATGAGTTGCAATCTCATAACATGCTATTCTGAGGTTCCACATTGTTGAATCAGTCAACCATTCGATGATAATCAGCTGCAATCTCATAACAAGCTGTTCTAAGGTTCCACACCGGCGAATCGGTAAACCGTTCAATGATAATGATTTATAATCTCATAACAAGCCGTTCTGAGGTTCCACATTGCCGAATCAATCAACCGTTCAATGATAATGAGTTGTAATCTCATAACAAGCTGTTCTGAGGTTCCACATTGCTAAATCGATCAACCATTTGATGATAATGAGTTGCAATCTCATAACAAGCTATTCTGAGGTTCCACATCGCCAAATTGGTCAACCATTCAATGATAATCAGCTGCAATCTCATAACAAGCTATTCTGAGGTTCCACATCACCGAATCGATCAACCGTTCAATGATAATCAACTGCAATCTCATAACAAGCTATTCTGAGGTTCCACATCACTGAATCAATCAACCATTCAATGATAATGAGTTGTAATCTCATAACAAGTTGTTCTGACGTTCCACATCACCGAATCGGTCAACCGTTTGATGATAATAAGTTGTAATCTCATAACAAGCTGTTCTGAGGTTCCACATCACCGAATTGATCAACCATTCAATGATAATGAGTTGTAATCTCATAACAAG
>MU216245.1:4014-20077 GCA_018584345.1 Thuja plicata
AAAGCATTAGGATATCCAGGGATACCAATAAATTTAAATTGTTTATACCTTTCAGTATACAATGGTTTCCTTTGAAAACTATCATTCTCTTTGAAAGTAGTGGCTTTTGCTTTAGAAGTAGTAATATTCTCTGGCCCCGCATGAGAATACTTTGAAGACTACAAAAAATCTATTTTCTTTTTCATTTCAACTGTTGCAGCTTCCATTTGTGCCTTTTCTAACATTTTTTCCATGGTTTCATTTTCAATTCTCAATTTCTCCAAGTCAATATCTAACTTGGACATTTTCTCTGTTAAAGGCTTCTGAAACTTAGGTTCTTGATTTTTGTATTCACTCATCTTTTGCTTACCTTTATCCTTTTGTGAACTAGAAGCCTTATGAGTGAGTGGTATTTCTTGGTCCTTTTGAGGTCGACCTCTTTGTATCTTTCATATTTTGATGTCTTGAAGATCTTCTTTTGCTCTTATCAACATCCTTATGCTCATGTTTTTTCTTTCTCATTTCTCTCTCCCTTTTCATTTGTTGAACAAGGGCAAGTTGTTTCATGATGAGCTTCTCCTCATTTGCTAGCACATCAGAGGGAGAATCTTTAGAATCTTAACTAGATGTACTTGTTTCTTCTCTCTCATTATAAGTAGAAGTGACTGTAGGTGTTTCTAATATCCTTTCTGCATCTTCTTCATACTCTGAAGTATTTCCATCATGAGAATGTTGATTTCTATTCATGTCTCTCCTAACATTACCCTCTTTTCTTCTTGGAGGGGTTACATCCATGCTAACTTGTTTTCTCTTTTTTCTCCAAGAAATTTCCATCCTTGAGGATGATGGGATTCCACCATATAAAACCTTCTCGGGATCATTTCTCATCCTTGACCTAGTATTCATTCTGAGAGATATTTACTAAATTTTCACTAATCTCAGAGATTTCTTTAGAGTCACCACCCAATGATTTGGAATGAATGAATACTTATCAAAGAACAATTTTGACAACTACAACTGGTATGATTTGTAATCACTTAAAGTTCCCCAGTAGAGTCGCCAATTTGTTAGGGTTTTTTCTTGCAGGGCCTCTAAAGATGCTTGAATACTTAAATAACTCTATGACTCCCAATGCCTTTGATACTCTGACTCAAGCAAGAGAAAACACTAATTGATGAGGTATTTTGATAACACTGGGGATACCTATTATCACCTCCTTATTTTTTGAGATCCACTGACTCAAGCAGGTCTTACTTATGACTGATTACTGACTTGACAGTATCTTTACAGTGGATTTAACTTATGTGCTAAATGCTCTATTTTTATATGGACATGTATATAACAATGCAGATAACTATGACTATTCTAAGAAAAAGCTTGACAATCCAAATCAATATCTTAATGACAGTAGACAGAAACATAATACGGAATTTCATCTTTCTTTCCTTTTGCAATTCTTGTGAATCTAGGAGGAATAACCTATTTGATTTACTCTTTAAGAAATCAAAAAACTTCAACTGTAATCACTATGAGTACAATTGATCTTACACAAATATTCTAAAAGTAATTGGTTTGAATAGTATTGAATATTTGGATGATGATAGATTACCAAACAAGTTCCTAGACTAGTGCCTATCCTTGGGCTTGTAGAATTAATAAATGAAGATCCATAAAAATATAAAAATAAAATATTGTAAGATGTCTTACAACCTACATGCAACTTAGATAAAATTTCTTAAAAACTATCCTGTCACCTCTACAATATTGTATCAAATCTTTAAATATTTTTATGCTCCCTGAAACTACTCACAAAACTTAGTTCTTTCCTTGAAAGAAAATTACAAGCAATTAGATAGCTACCTTGTAACCAGTATGCTTAAAAATGCCTCATAGATTTAAACATAAAAGAGCATACACAACAAGTAAAGAGACAACAATAAGATAGAGTAAAGTTGCACTGTATTTTATTCATATGTTTCTGCTTCAATATATAAAAGCTCAAAAAGCTCAAAGACACAGACTGAAATTTAGAAAGTCTGGTTTTCAATATATTTCATCTCTCTCTAACAATTACAATTTTTGATCTATTTATAGGTCCTTAACCATCTTGGAATCCTTAACATTAGGATGCAACAATCTTTGGATGGTTTAAGGAACCTAACCCTAAAAGTACAGAAAAAGACAAGAAATGAGAATGTAGAAGCAATGGGAAGACAAAAATAGGGGATGAGATATGATCTTCTTTGTCTTCTTCTAGAATCTAGTGCCTTTGTCTAACAATGTTTAGGATAGCATCTGATATTCATACTAAGACCAAGAGACTGCCATTTCAGGCTAACATACACTTATCTTTTATAATAAATAACCTCCCTGTGCTCAATGGTCAGGTGCCAAGTGTTCCTCTTTATTCTTCATCCAGGATCTCCTCCTCTTCTACCACAGGCTTCTTTTTCTTTGGCTTGGTCATCAAGTCCCATGCTGTCACTTCATCCTCTGTCAGCCATTTAAAACTTTGTATGCTCTGCAGTTTCCCTTTCTTCCTCTCCCATCTGACATCAGTGATGCTTTTAACATCCATTAAAAACTTGTTTATGTCAATTTTTTCCTTAAAGGCCTCATCCAAAATCTTATTAAAACCATCCAAATCTAGATAAAATCCTAAAATAAATGCCTCATTGCTTGGCATTCTACTATCAAATTCACTCCTCCAAGCCTCCAAGGCCTTGACCTAATCATCTTCTCCTTTCAAAGGAGGAACGAACCTATTGAAATTTGATGAAAATAGGCCTAATTTAGCCTGTATCTGATTCAGCTTTCCTTTAAAGAATGATAAGGATATATTTACCTTTTTTATTTTATCCTCTACCTCTGTAACACTTTCAGGTAAATCTGATCTATGCTGCTATAAAGAGGCAAGTTTCTCAAATAATTGTACCCTATGAGACCAAGTAACAAAATAAGGGTTCAAAATAGAAATATACCCTAATACTTCAGTATGTAATGTGGGTAATTTATTATATGCATTAAGGATGATATCTATTTTTTCTTTGAGTATATCTATCCTATGTTGAAGAATGCATCTAAATTCATTTAGGGCTACCTCATTATTCTTTTTTCCCACATCCTCTGTTTCATCTACTTCCTTTTTTTCAGCTTTCTCCTCTATCAGCAAAGGCTGCACTGAAGGCACAAAAACCACTTCAGGTTTCTCCTGCAATTGCTTTGTCATCTCAACAATTACCTTATCTTGTTGATGTATCTTTATATGACACAACTCCCTATCCTTTGCTAAGGCACTGGTTTCCTCAATCAAAATGCCACACTTCTCAGACAATTGTTTTGTCTTATCCTCGTTCAAGTGTGCCCAATGTGTCATGATCTAGGAAATCTCAAGATCTCCAATATTTTGCACAGTCTAGACCATTTGATTCCCCACCATGCTCTCCTGAATATTTACCAGTTGAGGCTTTTGGTCTTTTGGACACAAGTTCCAGATGGAAAAGGCTTGTGACTTTGGACTATATCCAAATCCTTTAATCAAGTTGCCCATCTGGATCTCACTTGCCAACTTAAGATCAGGCTATTTTCTAATTTGGTCAATAATAACTGTTGAGGCTAAATCCTTGCCCTCAGCAAGAAAAATCCCACTTTTTAAAACCATTTTTCTTGCCTCATCAGGAGAGACATCCTCACTATCAAGTTCATAGGCTTGCAGAGCTAGAAAAGCCTCATTTGTAACTGTCTCTTCACCATCTGTCTTCATTTGTTCCTTGATTTGTTCCTTCTTGTGCCATCTCAAGAAATCTTTAAACTCATTAGTTTTAATAAAACTGACATCACTCAAAAAATACTGCTGGTGAAGTAACCTTTCATCAATACATGCCTTAAGAGGCAATTCTATGTTCTCTTGTTCATCAAGCTATTGTCTCTTTCCTTGTCTGATTACTTTCCTCAAATTGTGGTCATATAACTTGTTGCTAGGAATAAGAGCACTTGTCCTATCTCCCCTTTTCTCTTTTCTTACAAAGGAAGTCTGACCAGGGTCAACCTTTTGCCTTTTAGTGGCAGGATCCTCTATATCATCTAGCTGGGATACCTCAATTGGGTCTATAATATGCCCTTTCTCTTCCTGTACCTATGCTACCTCTACAACATTCTGTTGAGATTGGTCAAATTGAGGTGGATGGGAATATTCTCCATCACTATCACTCTCATATTTAGACTCTGAATACTTAGACTCTTTTCCCCCTTTCTTTGTATCTAAAACCCTGTCCAACTACTCACAGAGTGTATAAAAGTTATCAACCATAGCTTTAATCTTATCAAAATATGGTAGGTCAGGGTAAAAACCTCCAAATTATAGTCCATTTCCTCTTATTTGCTTCTCTAAATTCTCTCTCTCCTAGTTCTTACCTCGTCCTCATCAAGGATATTCCTTGTAACATCCTCCTCCACACAAAAACCATGTACATTTGTGTTTGGTATGGTAGGAGTTAGGAGCTTCCTAGCTCCTACAATAAATCCTTCTAGGCCAATGTATCTGTATAATGTTGCTCTCATCTTGCAGCTTTCTATCCATTTTCTCACTAAATCAATGGCACCCTTACCAATTGTAAACTAAAAATTTTTAAATTGCCTAGGGGTTAATGTCCCCTTCCTATGCGGTGCAAAGTGCTCATTATCTGTCAACAACAGCTCCAGAATGAACTCCTTAGCTGCAACTCTGTATGGCACATGTTAAGGTAGGACATGAGGAGGATGTGTGCATCCATATACCCTTATCATAGTAAAAAAAATTTCTAAAAATAAATCTCCCAAGTTATGGTCACCCTCCCACTTATCCACATACTCACAAGGTCTCAACAACTGCAACACCTTTACTGGGAGTCTAGTTTTACTAATACCCATGCTCTACATCAAGGGATATACAATCTAGTTCTCAAATCCACAAAATTCAAAGTCCTTGGATGTATAATTCCATATCCTAACCCAAAATTGAATAGGATTGGGTCGGTCTTGAAAAATCCTCTGAGGGTTCAAATTGTTCACATTCATGATCCCATGATTGAAATGCAATAAAAAATGCATCAGGATAGAATAATGAAAAAACCTAGGTTCCTTTTCATTGGGATTTTTCATCTTCTTCTGCACAGCTACAAACCCCTCATGCATTTTTTCAATAATATACTATATATAGTCATAACTAGTGCTAGAATGCACATCTTGCAAATCTAACACTATCATTAAAATTCCAGATTTTATTTTCTCTGCTCCTCCATCTATACCCAACACTCTACACAAAGCATAAGAAATGTACTTAATATATAAATGTAAAGCTTTAAAATAGTAGGGTGTCATTCTAGGTATAGGGGTAATATGATTTCTAACCTCCTTAAGAATATGGTTCTGCAATTGGTTTCTAGCAACCCCAGGTTGTAACCTATACCTTTCTTCTTGCTTGGTAATATTTATTTTGGTAGACATGGTACTATATAAGCCAAAGGCTTGCATGAATGAATTCCTATTCAAAGTCAACAAGGCAGTACCATCATTCTTCTTAATTGTCCTAGACAGAGCATCATAATGGCTGGCAAGACCTAGAAACAAGTCTACATCTACATAAACATCAGGGATAATTAACCTAGCAAGACCACTAGTCCAAGGGTTTGATATGGGAATGGATTTATCAGAATTATTATAAAAATAGTTTTATAAAGAAAAACCTGTGGAACTTGGAATGCGGGCATCTCTAATCTCACAGTAGTCATCTGCCAATAAGTTGGCATTTGCCCTCTTGTTCTATGTAGATCCAGGCAATAACTTCAGAAATTCATCAGAGAAATTCTTCTTTCCCTTGGCATCATCATCTACTTCATCAATCTTCCCACTGGTAGAAGCTACACTGACTTCCTTACTCATCTTTTTTTGTTTCCACTTTCCTTTTCACCGATATTGAGACAAATCTCCTCTCAAGACTCACTACTCTTCTCTGTGCATTGCTAGCAATTCAAGAACCCTTAAAACTGGAGAATTACCCTGAAATTGAACAATTTATGCCTTTTGAACATAGAAGACCTAGCAATTCTTCGCTCTACAATTCTGGATGTATGATAAATGAAAATGAACCTGCGATCGTCTCTTTATGGTAACTTTTCCAAGTACTTAGCTCATCATTGAAGAGACAATCAATTTTGCTTTCAAGTTAACATGCTATGGCATTAATTTAAATCCTAGCCGTAGCTCATGAATGTGACAGGAAATCAAATTCATATGAGTGCGTTTTGAGAAAAAACCTTATAAAATTTGAACAGAATGACATGTCTTCATATGATTGGTTCTTCACCAGACATCTCAGCTACCTTTTTCATATAGTAATTAATCTCCTGGATTTTTATTGGACGCTAAATCTCTATGTTTTCATGTTAGCAACTATCGCCTTTTATCATGTTTCATATTTAGCAACCACGTGACTACGCAATATCTCTTTGTCATTGATCACATTTCTTAACCCTCAGTTCTTCTAGAGATCTAGCGACTGCATGATTTCCTTTACTTGACTTAACCATGGTTAACTTCTTGTGATCACGCGATTGAATGAATCCAAGTCGCCAGATCAAATGCTTAACCCAAATTTTATTTGGAGACCCATGGCTGAAGGTTACCTTTTATATTTTAACTGTTATTGCTAAGTCTTAGAATGTTTATTTCTCTTTATGAGACCCCGCGACTAACCTTTGTCGCCCAATCGCTAAATAAAACTGCTACTTGATATTTCTTTCAGAGACTACACGACATAGCTTTATCCTTTAGTTTTAATTCAGAGACTATGCGACTAAAGCTAATCTCATTGTCATGAGCACTTTTTACTCTTATGCAAATTTGATAGAGACTTAACGACTACCATTGATCTTTTCACATTCTGCATCTGACGGCTCTGCCAAGTTGCTGAGTATATTTTAAAAAACCTTAAATCATTTCGAGACTACACAACAAGCTTTGTTCTATTCACTATGGACACGTGTCTCATCTTAACTATTTGTCTCCAAATCATTGAAGAAACACTGACTTAGCATTTTTAACCAGCGACTACCCGACTACCATATACTTCAATCACCTTGCAGTTTGTCGCAAAGTCTCAGCATATTTTACTTAACTGAATTTTTAATTGGAGACTATGCGACATAAGAATTTAACTTGTCACTTAACTGTGTTCTGATCTGGAGACCCTGCGACTGAAGTAATCACTAAGTCTCATGAAAATTCACTAACTTCATGATACTTTGTATGACACCGCGACTTAACTGCTTGTTTCCATGTTGCCTGATGACGTGTTTCTGCATTGGGAGACTTCGTGAATGAAGGGTTTCGCTAAGTCTCATAACTTATAAGGAATATTCTCTTCCTTTCTGAGACATCCTGACAATAGGTAATCACCAAGTCTCATGAAAATTTTGAATATGCTTTTAGGATTAAGCGACTCGGCGACTATTAAAAAGCATGACTTTTATAACTTAAGTTTCTCAAAAAGGTAATGCAAAATTAGAAACTCAATTATCATTTTAGGGCTTTTTTGCATTTTGACTTAGAAGATAGCTTAGGGTTTTGGGTTTTTGCACTATTCATGTGGATTTTGACCTAAAAACATAGAATTTTCACTGGGATACTTCCAAATGGAACAGACTTTCTGATTTGGGATAGAACTTGACATGAAGAAAACAAAATTTAGGGCAAACCAACAAGACCAGGAATACAACCATCACGTTACAAAAGATATAGTTATATCTATATTTTTTAAATCCCTTGGGTAGGATGATAGGTAATAGTGATATCTAGAAGTTGTGTATTTTTTTGTAATTTTCCAATGAGTATATTTTTTTCTGTGATTTTTTGAAGTGATCGCATCCTGAAAATTTGGTACCTGTTCGTGCGATGGGCATAACTTGCATCAAAATAATCAAAAATGAAAAAAAAATTTAATTTTTTTTTATAGAATCAAGTGTAGAACAATAATATGTACTTTATTTGTAATTTGATTAAGATATCAAAAGTTATTAAAAAAATGCTAGACATATGTTGTGAGGACAATCAAGACACTAGTAAAGAAAATTAAAGTTTACTATGCTAATGTTGTCCAAAAATAGAAAAATTTATATGGTTACAAATCTAAGAAGATGTATGAGATTATGGTGAAAATTATAGAGCTACCCTGTTGAAAAATTGCAAACTTGATGAAGATAAAGTCAAGAATTCATCTTACGTGATGAAAAAACATCTAAAAGAACATAAATGGAGGGAAAATGAGCCTCCAAGCCTTTGGGTAATTTTCCAAAGCTCTTCCCAAGCCATAACCTGATCAGGTTTCTAAATTTCAAATAACCCAATTGGGTTCTGAAAAGAAAAAAGTACATTATCAACTCCTACATAACTCGATCGGGTTCTAGAGAAAAAAAAAGCATAATTTAAACTTGATGAAGATAAAGTCAAGAATTCATCTTACATGATGAAAAACATCTAAAAGAACATAAATGGAGGGAAAATGAGCCTCCAAGCCTTTGGGTCATTTTCCAAAGCTCTTCCTAAGCCATAACCTGATCGGGTTCTGAAAAGCAAAAAATACGTTTTCAACTCTTGAATAACCCGATCGGGTTTTGGAGAAAAAAAAATGCATAATTTTCACTTCTTGAAAACCCGATCGGGTTATGAAGAAGTAAAAATCTCTCTCTCTCTCTCTCTCTCTCTCTAATGCAGAGTGCACTGCAAGAAAACCTAGATGGGCTCCAAATCCTTGTAACCACTTCAAATTTCTGATTCAAGTACCCCAACTCCACATTTTTCTTCCTAGGGTGTCTACTAACTTTTCCAAGAGTTCAACTCACTCTGTTTATCACAACTTGGCTTTCCAAGAAAAAAACACCAATCTCTACAATATCTCCTTTAGGGACACTTTCCCTAACCCAAGCTTAAGAGTAGAAATATTCACTAGAGGTCTTGACCAACAAATCTAAGTGATGGAATACTTTGTTTAGACCCCAAGGGTAGAGAATCCACCAATGGATTCAGTTCTACAGACCCAAGGATGGTCAAACACTAACTGGCCTAGAATTCCTTATAGCCCTATCTAAAGGGTTTTTTGAGGATAAATTTCAAACACAGGAGGATCTAGCTGATCTGATCAAGTTTCTAAGTACCCTTTATGGAGTTTTGAAACCTACCAAATCCTTACCACTTCACTCCACTCCTGCACCAGTAAACTCTTGCAAAGCTCACATACCTAATTAGCTAGGTTAGGCTTAGATTACTAAGCAAGTGGTCTAATGTGGGTTCACAAAATTATCACAAGGGCTTAGATAGCTTCCTCTAACCCAAAATGGTCTAGATCCACCATTGGTTTGATCCTCCCAATCATATAGTTCACATTCATGTGACTGTACTAAAGAACCAGGCTAATTACATAGAGATAATTAATCTAGGGCTTTATATCAAAAATTATAGAACTAACACTGAGCTACTGATATTTAGGAATCTTAATGAGCATGATCCTAACTTGTATTTCCCAAGTGGACGAGAAGATCCACTAGTTAAATCCCAAGTTAGGATCACATCTTTGGAGCAGACCCAGTAAACTAAGGACTCTCAAACAGTGAGTAAACAAAAATCCCTAACTCTTATGAAACTTTACAAAAACAAATCAAACCAACTGGAATGTTGAAGTAAATCAAAGCATCACAAATTTTTACAACTGGATCCACAAGATGAATCTGTACCAGATTGTACACTATCCAAACAACTCAAAAAAATCTTCTATTTCCTTCTCTAAACATCAAGCTCCGTACATAATAGACTCTAACCTTCCTAGAAGGCATAAGAACATCTAATACCATCATCTTGGCATTATAGATGCTCCAATAAGTTGGTGTGGCCAGTTACATTTGAGTTGTCATTCTTCAAGCAATATTTTGCAAAAAAGACAACTTTTTGGCAACATTTGTCAAAGTTGCTATTTTGAGTAAAGTGCCAACACTACCAACCTCCAAGGGTGTGGGAGAGGTCTAAAACATGTCAAGATCCTATCCTAAGGTCTTAAAACATAAACTTCTAACTAAAGAATAAAATCACCAAAAGAGACTAACATGGTCTAACATAGTTTTAGGAACCCATAGGTTTATAACTTACCTTAGGGTCCTTCACCTTACACAATAGACCCACACATGCATAGACTAGGGTGATCCAAAGGATGCACCTTATTACAAACACTTAAGCATAAAAATAGGAACTTTAGGAGGTGCCATGCACCATACTCCCCATGGAAAAATTAACTCAAGTCTCTTGAGTTGGGAGGTCTTCAAGTGGATAGCGTGTCTTCTGAATGTCTTCAAGGGTCATCTAGGTAGCATCTTCAATGGGTTGGTTTTTCCATTTGACTAAGTATTCATAGTAAGTGCCCCTCCTAGTTTTCTTGTTCACTCTCTTATCAAGAATGCTTTCAATCTTAGGAGGAGTTGCTTGGGGAATGTCCTTGAGGGGTTAGAGTGTAGGAGGATCTGGAGTACTTACAAGATCATCAGTACTAACAAAACCTTTATAAGCATAGATATCTACAACATTAAAAATAGGGGATAAACCAACGTGAGAAGGTAGATCAATCTTATAGGCATTGTTTCCAAATTTCTTCAGAATCTTGAAAGGGCCAAGCTTTTTCATCATAAGCTTTGTGTATTTTTACTTTGGTAGTCTCTCCTTCTTGAGGTGAATCATCACCAAATCTCCCACTTTGAACTGTAAGTCTCTCCTCTTTTTGTCCGCCTGTGCTTTGTACTTCTCAGTGGTATGCTATAGTTTGGTCTGCACTTGGTCATGGATGTTCTTCATCACTTCAGCAAAGTCTTATGCTAGTGCACTTCTTTTGTCCATGTCTTTGATATCTCTGAGTTCCAATACCCCTCTAGGGTGAGTACCATATACAATCTAAAATGGAGTTAAACTAGTACTCCTATTGACTGAATCATTGAATGAGAATTTTGCTTGTGCTATGACAGTATCCCAACTTTCTCCATTTTCTTAGGTGAGGCATCTTAAAAGGTTTCCAAGGGACCTATTTATTACTTATGTCTGCCCATCAGACTGTGGGTGATATGCAGATGACAGAGAAATATTTGTTCCTAGCTTTCTCTATAGTGTTCTCCAAAAATGTCCTAAAAACTCAGGATCCCTATCTAATATGATTGACAGTGGTAGTCCATGAAGTCTTACAACTTCTCTGAAGAACAATCCTTATATGTGAGATGCATCATGAGTTTTTCTATGAGGAATGAAGTGTGCCATCTTTGAGAATCTGTCAACTACAACATAAATGCTATCAAATCCAGACTTGGTCTTGGGAAGGCCTAGGAAAAAGTCCATACTTACTGAATCCCAAGGTTTTGGAGGGATGGGTAAAGGAGTTTACAACCCTTCATTGGAGGTGTTTCCTTTGGCTTGTTGGAAAACTAAACAACTTTCCACAAAACTCCAAACATCTATCTGCAACTTGGGCCAATGGTAGAACCTTCTAACCAGCTCCAATGTTTTATCCACCCCAAAGTGACCAGCTAGGCTCCTACAATGATTTTCTTTGATAATATTCTCCCTCATGGATCCTTTTGGGACACACAATGAACTACCCTTGAAAAGAAGACTATCCTTCACAATAAACTCTGAGAAATCAGCGTGGTGTCTGTCTATCATCTCAGTGCAAATTTGGTAAGCCTCTTTGAAATATTCTTCCATAGCATACATATCCTTCATGGCATGAACTATAACACTCTCCAACTGAATGGTTTGGGTGGTAAGGTGTCTCCTACTAAGAGCATCAACTACTTTGTTTACAATCCCTTTCTTATGCTTGATAGAAAATATATATGACTATAAGAATTCCATCCAATTCACATGTCTCTGATTAAGTTTCTCTTGTCTATTCAGAATACTAAGTGCATGATTATCAATAAAGATTAAAAATTCCTTGGGAAATAAATAATGCCTCAATTTCCTAAGTGATTGAACAATTGAATACATTTCAAGATCATAAGTAGAGTATTTTTTCTTAGCTTCATTAAGTTTTTCAATGAAAAAGGCAACTGGCCTCCCTTCTTGGATCAAGACTCCCCCAATGGATTTATTGCTTGCATCAAAAACTCAAAGGACTCATTAGCTTCATTAGTCCATCAAAATATGCATTTTCTTCCACCTTTAATGGTGTTGATAATGGGAGCACATATGCCACTAAATTTATTGATGAATTTCATATAAAAGCTACATAAACCATGGAAACTCTTTACCTTTGAAGGAGTAGTAGGAGGTGGCCAATTGAAGATGGATTCAACTTTGGAAAGATCCATCTTGTGACTATTCTTGTAGATCACAAAACCTAAGAACACAAGTTCTTCTTGAAGGAATACACGCTTCTCTATATTTATCTTCAATTGTTCCTCATGGATTTTTCTCATGACCATGTCCAAATGCTTGAGGTGCCCTTCTCTGCTCCTACTAAAGATCAAAATATCATCAAGGTATACAACAACAAATTTATTAAGAAAAGGTTTCAAGACTTCATTCATTAGTCTCATAAAAGTGCTTGGAGAATTTGAGAGACCAAAAGGCATCACAAGACATTCATAGAGGCCTTATGTGGTTTTTAATGTTGTCTTCCATTCATCTCCACCTCTAATTCTTATCTGATGGTAACCACTCTTAATATCCATCTTGGAGTAATAGCTTGCACCCACTAAACAATCCATCAAATCCTCTATTCTACGCATAGGAAACCTATATATGATGGTTATCCTATTGATTTCCCTAGAATTTGTACATATTCTCCATGTGCCTTATTTCTTGGGTTCTAGAACTCCAAGGACAGCACAAGGACTCACACTTTTCGTAATGAGACCTTTTGACAACAATTCTTCAATCTACCTTGCTATCTCTTGGTTTTTTTCAGGGGTCATCTTGTATGTTGCTTTGTTTGGAAGAGTGACCCCTAGTATGAAGTCTATACAGTGACTCACTTCTCTTTCAGGTGGAAAATATTATGGTGTACTCTTAGCTATGATACCCTTATGCTGGTCTAATAGTGCTTTGACCTCTTTGGGGCCTACATCCCTAGTAGGGGCCTTGTTCTTTGGCTCTTTCACTAGTATCTTTTTGGATCTCACTACTAATGCATAACAAGGTGTATCCCTTTCTTTTAGCACCTTCATGAATTCTTTCTCTCCTACATGCAAGACACTGCTAGTAACATGTTTTTCTTTCTCACATTCAGGGAGTGGATTCATCACATACTCAACACCATCCTTAAATATAGTATAAACATTAGAATTTCCATCATGCTTAGCATCTACATCAAATTCCCAAGGTCTACCTAGTAAAAAATGAGATGCACCCATCTCTGTGATATCACATAGAACTCTGTCTATATACTCCCCTATCTTGAAATCTACCCAAACTTGTTCATTAATGATAGTTTGTTTCTCTTTTTTCAACAAAGAAGCTTTATAAGGTAAAGGATGAGGGATTACATGCAGCTTTAACTTAGTGACTAACTCCATAGATGCAATATTATCAGTGGATCTAGAATCAACTATAACTTTGCATACCCTGTTATTCACCTTGCAGCTTGTTCTGAATAATGACTTCCTTTGAGGTGGTTCTGTAGTATTGGGTACTCTTAGGAGTGTCCTTTGCATCATGAGGAATTCTCCTTATTATGGATTTGTAGGTCTTGAAGTTGCAGAATGATAGGAGGATACACTTTGACTGTCATCTTCTTGGGTGAGTTGTACTCTTCTATCCCCTCCTTGTCTGTTGGTGCCATTCTTCTCAGGGCATCTAAAGGGCTGGTGTCCAATTTGATTGCAAATAAAACACTTGCCAGTGAAGACACTAGGTCCTCTTCCACCAAACCTCCCTCTACTATTTGATCTCCTACCTCTGAAGTTGCCTCTATTATTGTGTTCTCCTTCTAACTCATGGTTACTAAACTCTCCTTGACTTCTAAGAAATGGACCTCTACCATTAAACCTACCTCTGCCTCTGAAATTACTCCCTCTACCTCTATTATTTTGTTCTCCTCTCCTCTTCTACTTTTCTTCAATTTTTGGTGCCATTTGAAAACACTTATGTATTGATTCAGGGTTGAATAAACTCATTTCATCTTGAATGCTATATTTCAGTCCATTTAGGTACCTTGCAAGCTTGTTTTTCTCACTCTCTGGGACTTTGGCATTCAAGGTCATTCTATGAAACTCTTTAGTGTATCCACTCACATCAAGGTCCTTTTGCCTTAGATTTTGCAACTTTTTTTAGAGGGTGATCTCATAGTGCTCTGGTACAAACTATTTCTTGACTTCTACAAGCATCCTTTTCCATGTTGAGATAGGGTTCGTCTCTTCCTCCATCCTTTTATCTTGTAGAAAAATCCACCAACTTAAGGTAGGGCCTTTCATTTTGGATTTTGCAGCTTTGACATTCTCATTTTCAGAGGCATTGTCACATTCAAAGTAATTATCCAAAGCTTCTATCCAATCCATACATTCTTCAGGGTCCATTCTCCCACAAAACATGGGGATGTCTAATTTCTGATCTCTCCTTCCAACTCTCTCAAGAGCTTCAAGAAATTTGGCTTGTTCTGTAGGTATGTTCTTTGTTTCAACTAGCTCTGTGTCTTCTTCTTCTTCTTCTTCTTCTTCTTCTTCTTCTTCTTCTTCTTCTTCTTCAAAATCTTCTCCCTCCTCCTTCTATGTTTGGGGGTCCTTCAACTTCTTTATCTCCTCCTCCATCTTCTTGTTCTTGGCTACTTGTTCTCTGACAATTTTAGCCAATTCCACATTAGTGATTCTAGTAGGAACTTCCTCTCCTTGAGAGTCTTCTATTCTGTCACCCATTCTTCACTTCTTCCAAGGTCTTAGCAGGATTTGATACCACCTGATGCAAAGTGCACTGCAAGAAAACCTAGATGGGCTCCAACTCCTTGTAACCAATTCAACCTTCTAATTCAAGTACCCTGTTGACGGGGTTTTGGTGACCGGGTCTGCCAACAGTCATAAGTTGTCACCGGGTACCGGAGGTACCGGCCAACTCTGCCTACAAAGGTTATCTGGGGAAGTTAGATTCCCCAAGCCTTCAAGCACCTAGATGTCGGGTCACGACGGTGCAGGGCTCAGTTGGGAGAAGTGACTATTTTTGAGGGGGGTAGCTGGTTTCTTCAACTCGTTCTCTCTGGAGATTCAATGAGGTAAGGTTTCCCATAGCATTCTACACTTAGAAAATAAAATAAAAAAAGATCCTGCAGGGTTAGAAACACTTCATCTAACTATAGTCATGTTTTAATGTTCAAGACATCAATAATACTCTGATATACTACACTAAATACCTAAGAAATACACAACCATCAGCTGGTATTTTATCAGTAGCGAGGGAAAAAGGTCATTAATCTATTTGACATATCAGAGTAAAAGACATAAAGAACATGAAACATGAAATACCACTAACTCAGAAGTAGGAATTCCAACAACACCATTGCAAAGAATTCTCCCTTCTTCATTAATGTCTCTTCCAGCAAGCACTGGTGCGTGATACAATGGTGGCTCCAAGGGAGAATCTAACTACTGAAATGGGACAATGGAGGATTGAGCTCTGTAACTAGAATGAAAAATCACCTTTCTATTAATGTGGACAGCAAAATCATCAATTTCGCCGACCCTTGAAAATGGGGCGGTCTAGCTATTTATACACATTCTCTTCTAAACCCTAACCCTAACCCTATTTTACATCATGTTTCAATAAAATACAATATCTGGGGGCCGGTACTACCTGCGCCACCCTACAAAAGACCTTGAGATAGAATAGGCCTGACATGTCAGAAGAATAAGACAAGAATATACAGTAGAAGAATCAGCCCCGAGAAGAGAGCCAGGAAGGGGAAGGAAGAAAGTAGGTCCCTTGAGAATTGAGGCTACATGCCTCATAAATGGGAAATGCGGTGCCCTATCTCCAATGCGCTAGGTGTACCTCTGAGTGGTGCCTCGAGAAGACCACCCTGTCAAAAAACCAA
>MU216245.1:20781-35778 GCA_018584345.1 Thuja plicata
AAATTATTTCCTCTCCCAAGCTAAGGATTTCTTCAAGCTCCATCTTCCATGCTTGATAATTTTTGATATCACCCTCCCATAGGTCAATAAGAGTCTCCGCCTGGTGTATAACATGTCGGGCTGTGTATAAGTCTGGGAGGGTGGATACCAAGAAATGTTGGGTGTTTCCTATTTGCAGGGTGACCCATTCGTCGACTGCCTGGGCCTTCTTCATAATTTGCAGGGAGTCTATGTCGCTCTGTGGTAAATCTTCAGATGTGGAAGCCTCCGAAGGAGCGACATTGATAGGTCAAGCTAGCTCGGTAAGCAACCCCATAAGGTTTGCATTTTTTGCCTTTTCTGCTTTGAGCCTTTGGGCCTCCTTTTCATAACAGGCTTCTACTACCCTAGCTACCTCCTTTAGCAAATCTACCTTGCCCTATTTTTCTCTTTTTCCCAGCGATACCTCTGCAACACTGTAATCTCCGGGCTCCACAGTTGCTTCATCGGCGCCTAGGGGAGGTGTCGCCAAAATGGCAACTATTTCTCCGCCCGGCCCAGTTCAAAGAGTATGAATCGTCTGGGCTTTCTTGGCCTTCGGTGGGGCCTGGACCTAAGCCATCATTTCGGCCAGGGAGAGAGGATTTCTGGGAAAGGATGAAGCTTTTCTTTTTCTGCTCTCTACTAACCACTAAGGTGGCAGGGGTGGATTTTCTGCCAGAGTCTGTTCTCTTGGTTCTTCCCTGGTGTCCTGTGGCTATTGCTCCTCAATGGTGGGGACCTCATTCATCCCTTTCCTTGTGTCTTCTTCTTTATTAGCAACATCTTCCTCAGCAACATCCATCTCCTCAGCCTTGTCCTCTATGTTTATTGCTTCATCTAAACTTTTGTCGGCTTCCTCGGGGATTTCCTCTTCATGCTACTCTTCTTGTTGCTCGGCCTCTACTGCTGGGGCCTCTTCTTCCATTGGCACATCCTGTGGTAGTAGGGGAGGTATTGGGCTGAGATTTAAAGTTTGAGCTACGGTAATTACCTGCCCAAACGTCGCTCCTGAGAGTGGCACTTGGAATGTGGCAGCAAGGGTTACGGTTATTCCTGAAGGTCTGGTTCCCCCAGCAGATGTCATTTTCTCATTCTGCCTTTGTTGGCCCACCCCCAGATCCTACGTCTCCAGAGCCTCAGGGGAAATCTCTAGCTCTAGCTCCCTTTCCTCTATCTATTTTTCCTACTCCTGTGCAGGCTCTTGTTCCACAGCTTCTTGTTCTACAGCCGGGACTTCTATCTAAGTTTGTTTGTTGTCCCCCTACAGGTTTTCAAACTCGTCGGTTGCAAAGACATCATCAAGCTCCTCCTACTAAGGGGGACTGGCTGGGACTTTGGCATGCTCTGTTTCCTTTTCCGGCTCTGGGAAACTGGAAGAGAGGATCTCTACTTGTTGGGGCTGGGACGTACCCACCCTTGGCTCTACCTTAGGCTTTTGGTTAAGCCTCTTCTTTCTTTGGGTAACCAAAGGTGGCTCCGCATCCATTATTGTTGTTGCTTCTATGGGATCCACCCTCGTTACCTTCACCATTAAGGCTGCCAGTGACGGGGAGGAAGAGGGACGAATTGGCCCGACCATTAGCACTAGAGTGGCCAGCCGTTTGATTAATTGCTCCCTCATTTGTTGGGAGGCTGCCACTGACTATTTTATCTGTTCTTTTATGGGGACCTCTCACATAGGAGGGGTCGTGTCTATTCCTTTATCCACTCCCTGCGAAGAAGTCCTGGCCCCCAGAGTTAATCTTGGTGCCGGCTGGG
Source organism: Thuja plicata (assembly GCA_018584345.1). Taxonomy (NCBI): domain Eukaryota; kingdom Viridiplantae; phylum Streptophyta; class Pinopsida; order Cupressales; family Cupressaceae; genus Thuja; species Thuja plicata. The sequence continues at coordinate 22,561 of MU216245.1, forward strand.
CTGGTCGACGGGTACTTCCGGGGCACACCTTCTTGAAGTAGGCATGACTTTGCTCGACCACCTTTTGAGTGAAGTCCTCAATTGTGGGCCCTTCTTGGGCATCCCAATTTACCGGTGGAAGGGTCATTGTATCGATCCCCTTTTCCTTGTACTGGGGATCGATAGTGGGGGTGGCGTCTAAGAAGTCCTCCGGGAACCTCTAGAGCTTCAACCTTTGCATCATGCCTGTCGTCATCCTGATGTAGTGCCGGCTCCACACCTCCACGTCATCTTGGCAATCTACCTAGAAATCCTTAATATGGCAGTGATGGGGCTCTGAAGCTCGGGGAAGTGCCATTGCAATTTTGCCGTGCGGATCAAAAATTTTCCGCGCCAAGTAAAACTCTTCCAAGTTGTAGCTTTTTAGTTTGTTGTCCGCCTCTTTTGCGGCGACCAGGCTGCATAAGTAGTTTCCACAAATTATTAGGAATAGAATATTAGGTATCTTCTTCAGGGAAAAGAGTGCATGCACCTCCATTATCTGCCTGTAGTATTCCAAGAGCACAATCTTGTCCCCACAGTGTTTGGGCAACAAGTAGGATTTCTCAGAGAAGCCGGTGACCCTAATATAAGTGTGTTGTTAGAATTGGATGTAGTAGTGTCCATAACTATGGACCAAATTCATCACGTCTGAGGATAGACGGTATCCTGCGTCCCGGGTGGGTGTGAGCAGGTGACAGTAAATGAACGCATTGTTTACCTGGCAAAAATTGGGGAAGCTGGCCTCCCATTGAAATTGCGGGAAATGGTCCCACGGTGCCTTTTGTCCCAGGCCAATCTCGAGTACGCCATCTATAAGTAGCCCATGGGCGTGGGGCCTCTGCTGTGCTAGGGCCCAGAAAAAATAGGAAGTCATATAAAATTTCTTCTTCCTAGTCAGTTGAAGGAACTGGGAGTCGGCATGGTTAGAAATTATGGCCGCCCAGTCGAAGTATCCTCCCTTGGTGGAGATGCCGAGGAGGAAGTAATACATCCATTTAGAAAATTCTTGGGCAGAGGGCTACCCAAAGACCCGGGCCAACACTATCATTCCCATCTGAATGCTCTCTTTAAACTCAGACTTGGAAATTTCTATCTTCATCCTCTTAGGGTCCCTCTTTGGAACCTTGAGCCAATGGGTGTTCATATATACCCAGGCGGCATCCTCCATTTGTGTGAATTGGGCCAAGGCATATGACCTTGTAACCATAGAAGCCTTGGAAAATTGAGGGATCCCTAGACCTGCCTTGAATGTGTCTGGGTCAAGGGATACCAGAGGAGTAGGGTACCCAGTTGGTTCTGCAGCTACAAGCATAACAGCCTGAACATAAGAGTTGTAATTGGCAGCCAGTGTTAGGATAAGCTCCAGAGCCTGTACAGAGCATGGGAAACAATCCGCCTTAAGGATCTCAGAATCCCTGACATTGATTGCCAGCTGATCTCCAGCCTGTCGCTGGATGTACATGATTTTCACTAAGGCCTGCATTTCTGGCCATGTCCCGATGCTGGTGTTGGTAATAAGCTTAACTTTGGACAAGATCTTTGAGCCCACAATAACACTATCTTGCACAAACTTCATGGTTAGGGGCATTTACTCTAGGGCCTTTTTCATTTTAGATTTTATCACCGCCCTGGTAGCCGTCACGGAAGGTAGCTCTGGACTTCCGGGTGGAGAAGTTGTAGATGCCTCAGACATATTTGGTAGCTTACTCTAGAAACCTACAAGGCAAAGCGACCATCAAAATGTATTAACAAGTAAATACTCTAGGGTCCGGAGATCTTACCATCGTGATGCCTGCTTTTCATGAAAAGTTAGTTTCATTCAAAAAGAACCGAAAAGCACACGCATTGCATGAACTTAAGATTTGACTGAGCATCCGGGTACCAGGAATTTTATCACACTTGGTAAAGACACGGGATGGATGATGGTAGGAGACCCAAAGCCCAGAGAAGTAACCATTGGTGAGGATGTGTAAAAAGGCAAACCATCAAGCCCACGTGGGCGCCACGTGCATAGGTATTAAATAGGAGTTATGGCGATGACGATGGAGCCAACTATCTGAACGCGCAAAAAGTGAAGGCCACTTGGCTGGAATTGATTGCATGCATGGGACATAAATGAGGGTCTGGCTGGTTTTATAGAGGAGAGAGAAAACTACCTATTTGAAACCGGCCGAGAGCCGAGTTTCAAACAGGTGGTTTTCTGCCCTGAAATAAACTTACGGGCAAAAAATTAGCAACATAGGCAACTTGACCACTTAGCTAAGCTACCTGGAAGGATATACATGAAATTTGAGGGATATATACATGAGAATAGAGGGATATACAACAAATATATACAAACTTACACTTATATACATCACGGAATGACATCCGCAAGAAACCAGGCAAGGCACAGAGTATATACAGCTTTATACATAATCTACAAACCCACCACCTCTGCACAAATGGCAGACAACCCTCTGGCAGAGCCAACCCACCAATGGGCAGCAAAACTAAAAAAGAAAACAAATAGAACCGAAGGACGAAAAACAAAAACAAGATAGAGGAAACACCAGACAAACAAAAAAAAATGGGCAGGAACAAGACACCAACCTGAGAATGCCGAAAGGTGGAGGAAAGGGGGAAGTTACCACAGGAGCTCTGCAACCACTACAGCTACCAAATGATCACAACCTGCCACCATGAAGCACTCATAATCGCCTGAAAAGGATGGAAGTGTTTAGCACTAATTTTAGTTAATTCTCTGCAAATCGCTCTAAAATTGCTCCGAGTGCTTGAGTATTTTAATTGTGGTAAATGTGAAAGTGATAGATAACATTAATATATACTCATGGAAAAAAGGCAATCCTCCTCCTCCCGGCAATCTCCAAACAAGAAAACCTTCAGACCCCGAGCCCAGGGATTCCCCGCGATGATCACCTTAAGGAACATCGTGGTGAAGAATCCCGGAGTCTGGAATCTGGCTCCCAACGAAGAACGACCTCTAGGACCAAAGTCTCAGAGATGAGAAACCAAAAAAACAAAACACAACAACAAGGAAGAAAACCTCAAAGAAAGAAAACAAAAGAGAGAAGGCAAGAACCGCAAGAAAAGAAAAACAAAAAAAAAGAAAGAAAAAGGGGGGACCCAACATTTTGCACACAAAATGTAGGAACGAGGATGTAGGGCATAACAAATGGTGACTATCTAGGACAAATGCCTTAGCACATTTGAGAACTACAAAATCTCTGGTTAGCAAAACTGGAACAAGACACTTTCCAAGATATCTGACAGGCAAAGAGTAACATATCTGAGAGAATCAAACCATACGGGATCCAATCTGCAGCCTTTCATCAGTGGTGTCATGTGTGCTTTGGAAGGAAATCAAGCCGATGACCTTTGGGAGGAGTAGAGAAGAGGCTCTAATTACATCGAACCAATCATCAATTTGCTCGTTTCTCCCAGAGACCAAAGTTTCATCCCGCTTTCCTTTTCTTATTATTTTATTTGTTCCTAGGCGGGAAGGCGGTACTTCTTTCACCATTAAACTTAATCTTAGATAATTTCAATGGTGGTACTCCTTTCACCTTTCCACCTACACTTAGATGTTTGAAGAGGGGATAAAACTCTAGACCCAAAAAGAATTCCTTAAAGTTTCAGACCTGGGTCAACCAACCAGTACAACCAATCTACCCTCGGCGTGTTTGATTACTTGTTCCTTGTATTACTTGTGTTCACTGATCGCCATAATCTCAGAGACAACACTCGATGGAGATTGCTCAAAACGTGCCATATCCTATGAAACAACCCTGAAGACTGGGCTGGCTCCACTATGCTAAACTCAAATTCTAAAGTTCACCATGCCGCAGACATCATACCAAAGGCCAGAGTTTATGCGAAGCATTCCAATTCCTAGAAGACAGAACAAAACGCTGGAACCCCAGAGGAAAACCAAAAAATGAAAACAACAACACCAAAAGAGGACTGCCCCAGAGGGCAGCCAACAAGGCTATTTACAAGACACGGTACCTCACAATGAGGCACCCAGAAGAAATATTTACAAGTGGGGGGGCTTTACATAAAATACAATTTTGGACAAACTTACCCTACTCAAAGTAGTGTTTGAGAAACTGTCCATTGACAGGCAATGAGACAGGTTCCCCAGTCAGGGTGTTAAGGCGGTAAGTATTTTCCCCGCAAATTTTCAAGATTTGGTATGGTTTGAGCTAGAGCCGTTGGAACTTGGTATGCTTTCCTTTCTTCTCCCGGGCCTTGTCCCACAACAGAACTAAATCCAAAATTTGAAAATCCTTGTATTGGGCTCTTCTATCAAACCATCATTTTACCATTGCTTGATGATGCGTGAAATGTTCAAGGGCTACATCTCACTATTCTTCCATTCACACCAGATTTAAGAGCTGAACCTCCACGATGTTGTCCCTGTTGCTAAATTTCTGCATAAACTGTAAAACTGGAATCTGTAAGTTAACTGGGAATACAAGGTTCTGGCCATAAACCAGATGGAACGAGGATGTTCCTAGGGCGGCCTTGACATGAATGCGATCCACCCAGAGGGTGAATTTCAACTTTTGATGTCAGTCTTGGGGATTCTGTTCTAGCAGGTGTTTGATCACTTCAAGTAGATTTTTATTTGTTGATTCAACAATGCCGTTCCCCTGGGGATAATAGTTGCTGGAAAATTTTAAAGTGATCCTTCGATTGTAGGTCCATTCGAGTAACTGTGCCAAAGAAAAGGCCATACCATTGTCACATACCAAAGAAAAGGGCATTCCAAACCGTGTGATGATATTTTATTTTAGGAATTTGATAACTATGTCTGCCATGTTGTTCTTGCATGGTATATCCTTGGACCACCGAGTGCAGTAATCAGTAGTAGTGAGAATGTATCAGTGATTGGCAGATGAGTTGGGGTTGATTTCCCCGATGAAGTCAAATTCCCACTGGGTGAAGGGCCTAGCCTCGAAGACTGGTTGTAAAGGCACAGCCGGGTTATGCTCATGATGTGCCGCAGTTTGGCAAGTGTGGCATTTCCTAACATGAGTGTAAATATCTTTGAATATATAGGGCCAATAGTATCTAGCCCGAAGGATCAAATGGGCAGTGGCATCGGCTGAGCCATGCCCGATTCCAAACTGTCCGTGGAATTCATCAATCATCTTTACAGCTTGGTCCCTGTCGATGCACCAGAGGTACACTCCTTCATAGTTCCTATGGTAGAGCGCAGAGTTTTTGATCATGAATTGGGCACTTTTCATCCACAGGGCACGGTGTTTATTGGGAGGTAATCCCTTTGGGCATTTATTATTTAGTATAAAATATACCAAATCGGTATACCACGGGTCTCGAGTGATGGAATCCACTGTGTAAACTTGATATTCTATGTGGGGAGTCTCTTCTACCATCGCTCAACTTAGTCCCTGGCCCCAAACTATCTTCATGGGCTGCATTTCTAAGTCATATTCCTGGAGGATGGCCATCCATTTCCCCCTTCTTTCGCCCAATTCACTCTGCATCAGCAGAGACTTGACGGCCTGGTCCGGAATGATAGCATGTACCTTGCTCTGGAGAATATAATGCTGAAATTTTTTCACGATGCAAACTAGAGCAAAGGCCTATTTTTTTAATGATGAATATCAAACTTTGGCGTTCTTGAAGGGGGAGCTCATAAAAGCTATTGGTCATTCTTCCCTCTCAACCTTTTGAGTCAACACTATCGCAGAAAAATGTGGTGAAGCAAAGGAGTAAATGTAAAATGGAAGGGAATAATCTGGACTAGCCAGGACAGGTGCTTCCATTATTATCTGTTTGATCTAGGTGAATGCCCACTTTTCTTCAAGACTCCACTCAATCTTGGTATTCTTCTTCATCATCTCATTGAGCGGTTTGACTATTTCTGCAAATCCAGTGATGAACCGTCGAACGAAGTTAATCTTTCCAAAGAAGGATCGCATCTCTTTCTTGCTACCAGGCATTTGTAAGTTTAGCAATGCTTCAACTCTCTCAGGGTCGATGAATATGCCCTTCTCAGAGATGATATGCCCGAGAAACTTCCCTTCGGTGACCCCAAATATGCACTTCTTGGGGTTGAGGGATATTCCATACCGGCAACATCTCTTGCAGATCTAAGCATGATAGGCGGAATGGTCATGCCTATCCCAGGAAAAGATGGTCAAGTCATCCATGTAGATGATTATGCCCGAGGGTCCGAGTCAAAAATTCATTCCAGTGCAACCATCCCCTTCAAGATGGTGTTAGTAGGTAGGTCCATGATCCCATTGTCTTCGTCACCCTGCCTAGTATCGTCATGGTCTCGTTCTTCCACTATTTGCTTTTCAAAGACACCAACATTCGCCATGAAGGCTAGGATATGCTGATCATCCTCAAAAACATGAAAGTGGGTGACATTTTCTGGAATGGATGGGGTGGGGACCATCTCAACTGAAAATCTCTGGAGTCGCGAGCCGGCCATTGGCTCAAGTGTGCTGGCAGAAATGACAAGGGCATCCGGGACATAGTTCCGTCGCTAGGGAATGAGGTCAATGCTGAAAGCATCGAAATCTTCAATAAGGCTCCAAGCCCGATTGTGATATGCGGCCAGCCTTTTGTCGTGGCATGTGTATTGACTCTGGACTTGTTTGACAATCAGCTCTGAATCACCCAGAGCCCGGAAGCGGGTGACACCTTTCCTTAACGCAAATAAGAGTCCAAGGACCAAAGCCTCGTACTCTGTGACATTGTTTGTATAGTTGAAATATAGTCTGTAGGATGTGAGGAAGGATTTTCCTCGCGGGTTGATTAGTTCTACCCCAGCCCCGAAGCCTTGTTTGGATCGGGACCCATCGAACTTGAGGGTCCATAAATCGTTGTTCGTAATCTGGGCCTGGGGAGTGGGGGTAGCTTTTGGATTGCAGTTGGGAGACTTAGGGGTTCCCTCCCAAACTACTAGCGTAGAGGTAGAGTTTACCTCCAGAGGCGTTTGGATTTGGGATCCCCGGGGAGATGGCACAAATAGAGTGCATCTCGTAGGAACACTGGGCTCCGAGGAATCAACAATATATTTTTTTATTCTAGAAGGCATCGATGTGTCAGTTAGCGACTGAAAGACAAGGCCCACACTCGAGATCTGAATGTTTCTGATAGTGTACTCAGCACCAAGTGCCAAATAGGAGTGTAGCAAGGGTCGCTGTGGCACCCTGAGAGTCAATCTCAACTCTCATCTTTTCTTCTAGGTCCTGGGCTCTTTGCAGCACCGCGGGATCCTCTCCGGGGATGAAATCAAATGTTAAGATTTCAAAGGGTCGATACACCCCTGGGGAAGTCTCAGAAAAGAAGACCTCATTGACCCTCCCAACCTCGGTAAGGGCGTGTTTCATCTGGGGCTCACTTTCGACCCGAATTTTATTTGATTCTCCTTCCCAGGGGAGCCATAAATGGGTGAAGTCGGTCAAAAAGTATCCATTCAAGGACTTATACCAATTCTGACTTAATAGCATCCCATAAGTTTCTGGGATGTCCACCACTTGGATGTCAATTATGTTGGCTATCCTAGGGTCCTGGATAAGATGTATCCGTACGTTCTTCAATTCCCCCACCATTTTTACAGCAGTCTTATCTAGCTGGATCACTGCACCATTAGATGGGGTGGGATGGAATCCGAGCTTCTAACAAATGGACAAGGGCATGATATTACCAGAAGCTCCAGAATCTACTAAGCAATTGTTTATAATTTTGCCTTGGATATTCAGGCCTAGTAAGAATGGAGGATCCTCATTATTCCCTTGGAAGACGGTCGTGTTAGCATCTTCAAATGAGATAGTCTTGGGCGGGCGGCTGACGACTTCTAGGTTCCCCAAGAGTTTCAGAAGAGAATTTTTCTATTCGGGGTAGTTTAGTTAGACCTCCATCAAGGTCATGGAGGTGGTGGTCTATTCCAACACCTTTGTGATATCAAATCTTCCTCCCGAGAATTGGTGATTTTCTTTTGCTAGGTCTTTTGCTTGGTTAGAGCTAGGACCCTTTGGAGGAGTGGGTCGATCAGTTGGGTTATTCTGGGGAGGGGGGATGTCTTTGGTAGGAGGCGTGGGCATGTAAGATGGTCCTTTACCAACCTGACTTTGAGTATTATATGGAGTCCATGGGTTGGTGAAGGCGTTGGCCTCGAAGGGTGGGATGGATTCATCAAAGAATCCCTACAATTTAGATTCTTCTTCATCTTCTCTGGAAGTTCCGAAGAAGATGGTGTGACAAGTGAAGGCACTATGGGTTGGCTCTTGAATAGGAGGCTCTGGAGGGTGGCATCATGTGACTACTGTCTATCTAGTTGGGAGACCATGATGACCTTTTCCAATATGGCACAATTTACCTCATTCTGTGAACCGGTGTCGTGCAATCTACACTAATTAGTCATGGGTTGGAAGTCTGCAACTGATGTGAAATGTGATGGTCCAGCACCGTTTTGGTTGGCATTTTGGTTCGGAGGTGGGCCTCTAGTGTTTGTGTTATTGTTCCATTGTTGTTGATTGGGCCTAGGCCCATTGTTGAAGTTTCTTCCCCCGGTATTGTTGTTTTGTTGGATGGAGAAAATATTTCCCCTTTGGAAATTTGAATTCTGGGGTGCATAGGACCCCACCTTCAGTTGACCCATGTCCACGATCAAGGTAGACAACATTCACCAGAGGGATTCAACCTCGACGGTCAACTGAGTGTTGACATCACAATGTGACGGTTGTTGTTATTGGTTTCCCAGGAAGGCAGCAGTATTAGCCAGAGTCGAGGGCAGCAATCCTCCAGTCATGGACGACTGAAAGAAGGGCACTACGGACGGTTGTGCCTGGGACTGTTGTGCCTACTGCGGCTGATTCCAAGGAAAATTTTATGGACCTAGTACCATCTGGGTTTGCGTGGGGTAAATGCACTGGGCTTGCTGGTCTATCAGGGGTGGTGGGGAATTCATTTCCATCAAAGGGGCACCCATTGCTAGATTGGGGTTATATCTGTCAGCGTACACTATTCCGCCGGGGATCATGTTGAAGGGCGTATTTGGCCCAATCCTGCCCAGGAATTTGTTGAGACCACAGGATAATTCTAAAGCTAGGTTGTAAACCTTCACCAAAGTGTCGCAGTCGCCTACAATGGTTATTCTCCAAAGGAGAGTGGCAACGAAGGGGTCCATCATGTTAAGATAAGTTTGTATGGTTACTTCTGGTGATGGAATAAAAGGGCCCGTGCGCCACTTCAAGGCGCATTGGAACTGATGGTTGAATGCTGCAAGAGGTTCATTAGGTTCCTTCCTGATGGAAATGAACTGGCTATGGGACCAGGCTGGGTCCACATGTACATGAAAGGCAGCCAAGAAGGCATCTTCCATGTCCTGCCAACTGTTTATGGAGTTGGCAGGAAGGTTAAGGTACCAGTTCAACTCACCTTGTCCTAAAGACAAGGGAAACATCCTAGTCACAACATCTTCATGCTAGATCCGGTGTCGGTTCATGACATCCTTATATGCTTGTAAATGTTCTTCTGTGGTCTGTGAGCCAGAGTGCTCATATCATGAGTAGATCTTCTCTGAGTGCAAGGGTAAGTCATTGATTATGCCTGAAAAAGTTCCCATTGGGGACCTGGTGTTTCTGAAGTATGTAGCCATTGGGGGAACTAGATTTTGGGTAGTTTGGGCTCTGGTTCCCGGGATTTCCTGAGAAATTTGGGTATTCTGAGGTAGGCTAGACCCCTAGACAATAGTGGCTGGTGTGTTTTTCAAGGAATGCTTCTTTCGAGCAAGAGGCTCGAGTTTGACAAACCTCCTGAGATTCAGGGCAGACCTAAGGATTCTTTCAAATTTTTATGGGGAGAAAGACCCAATCCCGTTGAAGGCTTGACTCCTAAAACTATAACTCGGGGAACTCTCAGGAGGTGTAAAATCAGAATCTCAGGAGGGGGATGAGTTCATGCCCTCCTTCTAGAACCAGTTTCTGTTGACGGGGTTTTGCTGACCGGGTCTGCCAACAGTCATAAGTTGTCACCAGGTACCGGAGGTACCAGCCAACTCTTCCTGCAAAGGTTATCTAGGGAAGTTAGATTCCCCGGGCCTTCAAGCACCTAGATCTCAGGTCACGACGGTGCGGGGCTCGATTGGGAGAAGTGACTATTTTCAAGGGGGATAGCTGGTTTCTTCAACTCGTTCTCTCCAGAGATTCAATGAGGTAAGGTTTCCCCTAGCATTCTACACTTAGCAAATAAAATGAAAAAAGATCCTGCAGGGTTAGAAACACTTCATCTAACTTTAGTCATGTTTGAACATTCAAGACATCAATAATACTCTGATATACTACACTAAATACTAAACAAATACACAACCATCAGCTGATATTTTATCAGTAGCGAGGGAAAAAGGTCGTTAATCTATTTGACATATCAGAGTAAAAGACATAAAGAACATGAAATACCATTAACTCAGAAGCAGGAATGCCAACAACATCATTGCAAAGAATTCTCCCTTCTTCATTAATGTCTCTTCCAGCAAGCACTGGTGCGTGATACAATGGTGGCTCCAAGGGAGCATCTAACTACTGAAAATGGGACAATGGAGCATTGAGCTCTGCAACTAGAATGAGAAATCACCTTTTTATTAATGTGGACAGCAAAATTCTCAATTTCACCGACCCTTGGAAATGGGCCAGTCTGGCTATTTATACACATTCTCTTCTAAACCCTAACCCTATTTTACATAATGTTTCAATAAAATACAATATCTAGGGGCCGGTACTACCTGCGCTACCCTACAAAAGACCTTGAGATGGAATAGGCCTGACATGCCAGAAGAATAAGACAAGAATATACAGTAGAAGAATCAGCCTTGAGAAGAGATCCGGGAAGGGGAAGGAAGAAAGTAGGTGCCCTGAGGATTGAGGCTACATGCCTCATAAATGGGAAATGAGACGCCCTATCTCCAATGCACTAGGTGTACCTTTGAGTGGTGCCTCGAGAAGACCACCTTGTCAGAAAACCAACTATTGAGTCAACGCCCCCCTTGATGTAGCCAACTACCTTCTAACAGCCTTTATTAACTGCTCCTGAAAGTGACCGGTCAGCCTCGGGGACCGGGACACAGATCACTTGAAAGAATAAAAAATTTGGCATCTGGGACTCCGGGATCTGGGAACTTACATTCCCAAAAGAAAGAATACTGAATGTTTGAGTTTTCTCTGGCCTCCGAAGAAAGCTCAAGGTTTTTTATTATCATTGAAAGCTTGGAGGAGGTGGGAGATGCCATCTTCGTCTACCTCTTTCAGGCTGGCCCTTCGATACTTAGCCACTTCAATTTGTTCCCCCAGGTCTGAAACATTCTCCTTAAACTCATCGGCCATTTTTGCTGCGTCGTGACCACTAAGTACCATACGAGTTAATCTCGTCATTTGGGCACCATCTATCCCCTCCGGGGATTGATATCAAGACTTCATCATTCCATCAAAACTCCCCAAAACTGAGTCCTCTAGCGTGCACATATCTGTACTGAGGGGGTCAGCCCCAGAAGGCTTTGCTACAAAAGAATTGTATAAATTGAAAGAATATTTTACTGCATTAACTTTCTCGTGTAGAGTCCCTGCCAGTTGCTTGGTTATCTCCAATGTGAGGTCAAGTCTGGAGTGTTGGGTCCTCACAAAATCAAATGATTTGTCCCCTAGAATTCTGGACTCAGAAATCATTTCCTCTCCTAGGCTAAGGAGTTCTTCAAGCTCCACCTTCCATGCTTGATAATTTTTGATATCACCCTACCATAGGTCAATAAGAGTCTCCGCATAGTGTATAACATGTCGGGCCGTGTATAAGTCTAGGAGGGTGGATGCTAGGAAATGTCGGGTGTTTCCTATTTGCAGGGTGACCCATTCATCGACTGTCTAGGCCTTCTTCTTCATAATTTATAGGGAGTCTATATCGCTCTGCGGTAAATCTTCAGATGTGGAAGCCTCTGGAGGAGCGGCATTGATAGGTCAAGCTAGCTCGATAAGCAACCCTATAAGGTTTGCATTTTTCATCTTTTCTTCTTTGAGCCTTTGGGCCTCCTTTTCATAACGGGCTTCTACTGCCCTAGCTGCCTCCTTTAGCAAATCTACCTCACCCTATTTTCCTCTTTTTCCCAGTGATACCTCTGCAACGCTGTAATCTCTAGGCTCTGAGGTTTCTTCATCGGTGCCTGGGGGAGGTGTCATCACAATGGAAACTATTTCTCCGCCTGGCCCGGTTTGAAGAGTATGAACTGTCTGGGATTTCTTGGCCTTCGGTGGGGCTTGGACCTGAGCCATCATTTCGGCCAGGGAGAGAGGAGTTCTAGGAGTGGATGGAGCTTTTCTTTTTCTACTCTCTACTAACCACTGAGGAAGTAGGGGTGGCTTTTCTGCCAGATTCTATTCTCTTAGTTCTTTCCTGGTGTCTTATGGCTATTGCTCCTCAGTGGTGGGGACCTCATCCATCCCTTTCCCTGTGTCTTCTTCTTCATTAGCAACATCTTCCTCAGCAACATCCATCTCCTCAGCCTTTTCCTCTATATCTATTGCTTCATCTAAATTTTTTTTGACTTCCTTGGGGATTTCCTCTTCATGCTGCTCTTCTTGTTGCTCGGCCTCTACTGCTGGGGCCTCTTCTTCCGTTGGCACATTCTGTGGCAGTAGGGGAGGTATTGGGCTGAGATTTAAAGTTTGGGCCACGGTAATTACCTGCTCAAAGGTCGCTCCTAGGAGTGGCGCTTGGAATGTGGCGGCTGGGGTTACGGTTATTTTTGAAGGTCTGGTTCCCCCAACAGATGTCGTTTGCTCATTCTGCCTTTGTTGGTCCATCCCCGGATCTTGCGTCTCTGGAGCCTCGGGGGCAATCTCTAGCTCTGGCTCCCTTTCCTCTATCTATTTTTCCTGCTCCTGCACAGGCTCTTGTTCCGCAGCTTCTTGTTCTACAGCTAGGACTTCTATCTCTGTTTGTCTGTTGTCCCCCTACAAGTTTTTGAACTCATCGGTTGCAAAGACATCATCAAATTCCTCCCACTGAGGGGGACTGGCCGGGACTTTGGCAGGCTCTATTTCTTTTTTTGGCTCCTGGGAACTGGAAGAGAGGATCTCTACTTGTTGGGGTTGGGACGTACCCACCCCTAGCTCTGCCTTAGGCTTTTGGTTAAGCCTCTTCTTTCTTTGGGTAACCAAAGGTGGCCCC